>PVJC01001097.1:0-50434 GCA_004026665.1 Murina feae | reverse complement strand
TAAGGGGGCACCCATACGACTGTCAGCTGATTTCTCAACAGAAACTCTGCAGGCCAGAAGGGAGTGGCAAGAAATATTCAAAGTGATGAATAGCAAGAACCTACAGCCAAAATTACTTTACCCAGCAAAGCTATCGTTCAGAATTGAGGGTCGGATAAAGAGCTTCACAGACAAGAAAAAGCTAAAAGAATTCATCACCACCCAACCACTGTTATATGAAATGCTGAAAGGTATCCTTTGAGAAGAGGAAGAAGAAAAAGGAAAGTAAAAATTATGAACAACAAATATATATCTATCAACAAGCGAATCTAAGAATCAAGTGAATAAAAAATCTGATGACCAGAATAAACTGGTGAACAGAATAGAATTAGAGGCATAGAAATGGAGTGGACGACAATTTTCGGGGGTTAAGGGTGTTGGGGGTGCGTGAAGAGAATGGATGATAATTGTACACCTATGGATGAGGACAGTGGGGGGGCAAGGACAGAAAGTGGGGTAGGAACTGGGAGGAGGGGAGCTATGGGGGAAAAAAGAGGAACAATTGTAATAATCTGAACAATAAAGATAAATTTTTTTAAAAAGGAACAAAAAAAAAACCCCAAAAAAATGATGTTGATTCTACCAATCCATGAACATGATATATTCTTCCATTGTCTATGTCATCCTTATCTCTTTTTTCAATGCCCTATAGTTTTTGTAAGTCAGGAAATCATAAAAATCTTAGAAGAATCCATAGGGAGCAAAATATCAGCCATATGATGTAGTAATATCTTTACCAATACAGCTCCTAGGGCAATATAAATAAAGAAAATAAACAACTGAGACTACATCAAAATGAAAAGCTTCTGCACAGCAAAAGAAACCATCAACAAAACAACAAGAAAGCCAACTGCATGGGAGACCATGTTTGCCAATGTTATATTCGAAAGGGCCTAATCTCCAAAATTTATAGGGAACTCATACAACTTAACAAAAGGAACATAAACAATCCAATCAAAACTGGGCAAAGGACTGAAATAGACACTTTTCGAAAGTGGACATACAGAAGGCCGAGAGACATATGAAAACATGCTCAAAGTCACTAATTATCCGAGAGATGCAAATCAAAACAATAATGAGGTACCATCTCACACCTGTCAGAATGGCTATCATCAACAGTCCAACAAATGACAAGTGCTGGTGAGGATGCAGAGAAAAAGGAACCCTCCTTCACTGCTGGTGGGAATGCAGACTGGTGCAGTCACTGTGGAGAACAGTATGGAGTTTCCTCAAAAAACTAAAAATGGAACTTCCATTTGACCCAGTGATCCCACTTCTAGGAATATATTCCAAGGAACTAGAAACACCGATCAGAAAGGATATATGCATCCCTATGTTCATAGCAGCACAGTTTACAATAGCTAAGATTTGGAAAACAGCATAAGTGCCCATCAGCAGATGACTGGATTAGAAAACTGTGGTACATCTACACAATGGAATACTATGCTGCTATAAAAAAGAAAGAACGCTTACCATTCACAACAGCATGGAGGGACCTGGAGGGCACTATGCTAAGCGAAATAAGGCAGCTGGAGAAAGATAAATATCACATTGGCATTGTATTCACAAATGAGATCTCACTCATTTGTGGAATATAATTATCAACATAAACTGATGAACAGAAATAGATCCAGAGACAGAGAAGCATAGAACAGACCATCAAACTTCAGAGGGAAGGCAGGGATGGGGGGGTTAAAAGATCAACCAAAGGACTTGTATGCATGCATATAAGTATAAGCAATGGACACAGACACTAGGGGGGTGAGGGCATGTGCTGGGGTGTGGCAGTTGCCAGGGAGAGGTCAATGGGGGGGATAGGGGGGATGGGAACATATGTAATACTTTAAACAATAAAGAAATTTTTTAAAAGAAAAAAAGAAAAACAAATGTTTGAAGATACATTGATAAGCTTCCATATTAAGTAAATGGAAGTACTGAACATCTACTGTAAAAAAAAAAGAGTAATATTAAAATTGACTGTTTCTCCGGGATGCCTAAGCCACGCCCACCAGCCAATCAGAGCGGCTGCATGCAAATTAACCAAGCCAAGATGGAGGCCAGCAGCCACAGAGCTAGAGTAAACAGGAGGCTTCGGTTGCACCAGGAGTAAACTGTCTGCCTAGGCTGGCTGGGCCTCTACTAAGGCAACATTGTTTCAATTACAGAAGTCACGGAGCTGAAGCAAACAGGAGGCTTCATTACCTGCCTAGGCCTCGGCTTAAAGCAACAGTGTTTCAATTACAGAAGATAAATAAACCCCAGAAACCTGATTCCAGCCAGCCTCGCTGGGACGTTAGACCAATGGGAGCTGTGGGCAGCCTGAAAGCCTGAAAATGCCCCTCAGCTCCTCACCCAGGCTGCCCAGGCACCCCAGTAGGGACCCAAAACCTGAAGGGACTGTGGGCAGCCTGAAAACAGCCCTAAGCCCGTCACCCAGGCTTGCCACACCCCAATGGGTGAAGGTCCACACTGGGGACCTTTGCCAGCCTGCAAACAGCCTCAACCCCTCACCCAGGCTGCCCAAACACCCCAGTAGGGACCCAAAACCTGAAGGGACTATGAGGAGCCTGAAAACAGCCCTCAGCCCGTCACACAGGCTTGTCACACCCCAATGGGGTGAGGGTCCACACTGGGGGGCTTGGGCAGCCTGCAAACAGCCCCCAGCCCCTCACCCAGGCTTCCCAGGCACCCTAGTAGGGACCCAAAACCTGAAGGGACTGTGGGAAGCCTGAAAACAGCCCTAAGCCTGTCACCCAGGCTTGCCACACCCCAATGAAGTGAGGGTTCACACTGGGGGGTTTGGCCAGCCTGCAAACAGCCATCAGCCCCTCACCCAGGCTGGCCAGGCATGCCAGCAGGTGGACATCCCCTGAGAGGTCCCAGACTGCGAGAGGGCACAGGCCGGGCTGAGGGACCTCCCGAGTGCACAAATTTTTGTGCACCGGGCCCCTAATTGGTTAATATATTTTAATGACTTGAATTCTAATTAAACTTCCTTAGGGTCTTAAGAGAGCTATAAATATAGAGTTAGCAATTTAGGGGAGGATGACATTATTTCCAATTTAGAGGGAAACAGGAAAGGCTACTTTGACTTTGGGACACAGGTCCATGAAAGCCCAAGGGGATTTGAGCAGATGGAAACTGGAGGGGCTGGAATAGGCTGGGGGGCAGAAAGGGAAAGGAGAAGGAGAGTGCAAGTACTGAGGGAGTTTTAGGTAGAGAAAAGCCACCAACTTATGGAAGCCATAAATTCAACAGCACGTTGGACATGAGAGCTGATCCCCATTTTCCGTGCCAATGCAAGCATGAAGGGAATTCTGAATCTGGAAAGGTGGTCCAGGGTCAGACCACAGGAGGCCTCACCTCACACAACAAACCAAGGATTTTAGATTTTACCCCATAAGTAGTAGGGAATCACCAAAGTTTGTTCAGCTCACAGAACAGAGATTTGGAAGAGGAATGATGTGATCAGAGGAATAGTTCAGGATAATAAAAATGGCAGAAATATAAGCAGAGTGAGTAATGCTAGACAATGTTTCACACTTGCTAAGCACGTGACATACTCTACCAATTTAATTTCATTTTATAGGTAAACTGAGACATAGTGGGATTAAATAAATTATCCAGAATAGTGTGACTCTCAAATTCTGTCATGACTGCCACAGGGTGCTGAACAAATACTCAGGAAATGTTAGTTCTCCCCTCCTTACCCTTGCTATTGTGGACTGGGAAAGGAAAATCCAGAAGCTTAAAGGATGAAGTGACACAGTGGCCTGTATCACCAAGACACTGTCACAGGCATTACATTTTCAGGGGCTATAATGGTTAACTTGGGGTACAGTCTCTCAAAAACTTCTGCCTATAAACAGTGGCTTCACTCTGAATCAGGAATTTAGCAATCCAAAGTCAGGGGATCGTAATTTTCTAATGATGTGAGGCCTTAATGAGATAATACACTTGAAAATCTATCACACAAACAGAAGAATTTGCAATGCAGTGCTGACATTCAAACTAAAGACTGAGCCACAGAAAGTACTGCTGGGTGGGAGGTTTTGCTGTTCTGGTGGTTTTAAAGCAAGATAGTAGTTTTGATTAACATACTATATGGCACTAGGGAAGCCTGAAAACAAACCAGGGACATTTTCACCCAGTTCCACTACAAAGTTCAAGGATGATTCCAAGGCAAATATAGTTAAGTTTCAAAAAGATGATTGAACTCTAATTTCTCAAATTATAAATATTAGTATCCTTGATATTAACCTAATGAATTGGATTAAAATAGATTCATTACTAGAGAAGGGAGAGTTCAGTAAAAGATGACAACTCAGACTCCAATTCTGATTCTTACTTGTTCCAAGTACCATTATTGCTTTCAACTGCTCATGGGCAACAGGAGTTAATATCTCATTTACCTAAAAGAATGGGCTTGCTCTGTTGGCTTTCTGTGGTCCCTTCCGTGTCTCAAAAGTCTAAGTTCATTATGTTTGCTAGACTGACAGCTCTGCAAAGGCCATCGTAATGGCCTTCAGGATGCTGGTGCTAGCATGGAGAATGCCTGAATAAGTGAAGAATCAATCTGATGTTTCTCTCTGGCTCTTGCTCATGCTCTCTTTCTCTCTCCCTCCCTTCCTTTCTCCCTTGCACTCTCTCTAAAAAATAAATAAATAAATAAATAAATAAATAAATAAAAATTAAAAATCACAAAAATATTAGCTGAATAAATACTTAAAAGTTAATGCTGAAAGCAGCCTTTCCTATTTTATCAAGTGCATATTCAGTAATATTTCTTTTTTTTTAATTTGATGACAGTATTCATTCCATTATGCCTTTCCAGAAAGGAGTATAATGAAGTCGTAATAATCCTACTGGAATCATTTCCATTGCACAAAATTATATATTAATAAAGGTTTACTTTTACAATTGGAGAAAGAAACGAATTCATTATGAAAATGAGTAACACACATACGTGCTTCTCAATGCCCATAATATAAATATTTTCAAATGAAAGCTGTGTTTATATATCCTAAAATTATTTCCAGCATTTGGCATAGAGCCACAGCAATTCAGTAACTTTGCCATTTATAGCAAAGTTTAGGCTCAGTCGCAGGGCACTCACACAAAAAAGTATACTTACTTGACATTTTAAGGCCATGGAGGCAATCAGAATATCTGTGCAGAAAGGGACTTTGTCTAAGAGATATACTGAGCTCTGGGAAAGCAAAAAAGAATCTACATATTTCCACAGATATAGCTGGTAGAGCATTTAGAAAAATAATGCCACAGGCAATGGAAAATGAAGTTCAGAGAAAACACAACTCCTTAAAAAATAGGGCATCCACTGATTACACACCTACCTTCTCACTTCACCTGGGAGCACCTTAAGCCTGGATGTGACTCAAAGTAGCCAAACTAAGGACAAGAGAGAGGATGAATCCAGCCAGCATTTGAGAAAACAGCTACCTACCAAGCAGAGACAATGGTCGTAGATTCAGAAAACCCCTTTCTTGTTCAATGTAAGAAGAAAGTTTAAAATGGAAATAAATTAGCCTGTGGCAACATTGTGTTGGCCTTCAAGAAATTCCACCGGTTTGGCTCAGTCCCAGGTTCGATTCCGGCCAAGGGCATGTACCTTGGTTGCGAGTATATCCCCAGTAGGGAGTGTGCAGGAGGCAGCTGAATTGATGTGTCTCTCTCATTGATGTTTCTAACTCTCTATCCCTCTCTCTTTCTCTCTATAAAAAAATCAATGAAATATATTTTTTTTAAAAACGAAGTTCCACAAAAAACCATACTGTCCCTGCTGTCAGATCTCACTGGTTAGTAGGCAAGACAGAAGGAAAAGCACACAGGACAGTTGCCCACTGTGTGAAAAGGCTCTACTGGTGACACACAGTCCTGTGTGCCAGAGAAGTCAAAGGAGAAAAGCCAGGAAAGGATGGGAGAGGCGTGATTAACTTTCCCTTTAGGTCTTTTAAAATAACAAAGAGACTCTAATCAGAAGCTTACAAGTATTACCTGACAATAAAATGATATACTTCACCACTGAACTCTATCACAGAGGTCTGGGTTTTACAGAACTTGCCCTGAAAAGACAACATTCATTCTTAATCTCCTCCACCATAGCCTAAAAGAAAGGTTAAACGAACTCACAATCTCCACACTCTCTGCCTAACTTCCAATTTAGAGTAAATGCATGAATGACAGAAAACTGAATGGCCCCAAGGAAAACAACCTATCAGACTCATCCTCAATGAGGGACATTCTCCAAGGCAAGTTGCCTGGACTTTTTCAATAATCAAAGTCATAGAAAAAAATACAAAAGCTGTACTACACTCTGGAATAAAAGTAAAAGAGACTGTGAAGTCATAACGCTATTGAAAAGCATGAGCACTGACTGGATCTCAGTTCAGGATATAAATAAACAGCTATAAGAGACATTTGGAGACAATTCTGGAAATCTACATATGGACTAGATATCAGATATCATGAAAATATTACTTTTTGCATTTTTGAAATGTCACTGTGGCTATGTAGAAGAATGTCCTTGTTTTTAGATGGATGTCCTTGATTTTAGAAGTTTAAGAAAATAGGGGGTGATTTGCTTACCCCAATTTACCTGAAATTGTTCAGCAAAAAATACACACACACAGAAAAAGCAAAGGCAGCACAATGTTAACAATGAATCTATGTAATAAACATAAGTATGTTCGATGTGCTACTCTTTCAATTTCTCTGTTTGAAACTGTTTATAATCAAAAGCTGGATGGGGGGTAAGAAATGTTGTTAAGATCTAAAACAAGTGAAAAGAAAGTAAATATATTTATAAAGAAACTTATTATGATTTCAGATGATAGCAAAACTGTATGGTTCTGGTTTTGTGCACAGCATTTTGTAAATATAAATTACTCCAAGATAAATCAGTCAAGAAACAACAAATAATTCAGTGTTTACAATCCATATGATTGGATTTACCCATAAAGAAGAAAAACAGCCTCAAGTTTGCATATTCCTTTGGTTTTCTCATATTAAATTATATTAAATAAAATTTATTGCTAATAATGATAGCTCTGCTATTCCTTAACTCAGCAAGTTCTCAACCTGTGGGTCTAGACCACTTTGGCAGTTGAACAACTCTTTCATAGGGGCTGCCTAAGACCATCCTGCATATCAGATATTTACATTACGATTCATAACAGTAGCAACATTACAGTTATGAAGTAGCAATGAAAATAATTTTATGGTTGAGTCACAACATGAGGAACTGTATTAAAGGGCCATTAACTACTAAAAACAAAATGGAAACACTAAGAGTGGTTTCAGGTATTGAGAGGAAGAAGCAGAGAGATTATTAATGTTATACATTGTGTATAATAATGTGATATATGTTTTTCCCTATTTCTCATAGATCTCTAAACTAAGATTATAATTTCAAGTCTATATTATCACAGATATTAAAATAAGGCAGATTTGTTTCAACTTTTCACCAACAAATCAGTGACATTTGATGAAATTCATCTCCAAAAATTTGTTATAAAACAACAAGTATAACAATAAGCTACTCTGAAATTTTTCTCTAATTCCTACCTAATCATAACTGCCAAAAAATAAAAAGCACCTACTAAGAGACCCCCCTCATAGATCAGGGACAATCTAATTTGACTAGAGTCAAAGACTTCTCATCAGGCATTCACAATATGATCCAACACTCTTAATAATTTTCTCCCGGTCCTTTTTCTACAATGTCTCTCACATACTGCAAGGTTATCAGAAGTGTACTGAAAGGCCGTCTAAATCTACTTCAATTCATCAATGGCAAAAAACAGTTCTCAGGCCTCAACATTACTTTAAATCATCAGTATTCTATTTGCAATGCAACCCATCAGACCTTTGCAGAAAGCATAAGACATATTTGAGGATAGTGTTTCTTCCTCCTATTCCATTGACTAAAGAAAGTGTGGCACATAAACAGAGTGAAGAACAAAGATGATGCCAAAGACTGCTCTCTGGAATCAGGGTTAATGAAGGCAGGAAGCTTTATCTTTAGCAGGCAGCAACCCTAGGATATTGTTGTTTAGAACATTTACAACTCAAGTAATTTCAATTAGTAATGAAATAACTTATAGTTATATGCTTCTTCTAATATCTCTCATGAGCTGTTTGATCCAAAGCAAGTAACCCAATCACTCAAGGGTCTGAGCTAGAAGCTACTACTGAGATCATTTAATGGCCAACTCCTCATTTTCCTGATAAAATCAAGACACAGTGAGATTCACTCTCTCTGCTGAAACTGAAATGGAACTCTTGAGTGAAATGAACCACAGCTATACAAAATGTGCAATGATCCTCCTTGAGGAGAGACACTGTCAGGAAAAGCTGCTTGTGACAACAAAATATGGCAAGACTCTATCCTGACCCCCAACACTTACTGTTATAGCTACAGTATAATTCCTTAACCTGGAGGAATTATAAATTAAAATTAAAAATTGACTGAACAAACAAACAAAAACGGAATGAAGTTCCTCACTCTTACTGGGGCTGTTCTTTGCTATCAACAGCATGTGATTGGGCAGCTTTTGACCTCAGGTGTAGCCCTAAGATCTTCTTGGGCAACAATTACGATGTTGAATTTAGCAACATGTGTCAGCTCTGTGGTCATACTAACTGATCTTTCTCCCTGTCTGTCATTCTTTCTTCCCCTCTGTCTTTCTTTTTTGCAGTCATCTATTTTGTATCTCCTACAAATCAAGTCATTTCTAGATTCTAGACTGCCAATAAATATTTTATCCTGGTGTGAGGGGCTGTGAAAAGAACGCATGAAGTTTTTAAGGTTTAAAAACTCAAAATTAAAAATCAATTTGAAAGTTGTTTTTCCCCCAGTACTGACTGGTGTCTGATTACTGGGAGATCACAAAGTCAAGAAAACTCTAAAAGTGGACACCTGCGAAGCACAATCAAGTCTGAATGTATGATTTAGATTTAAAAGGGGGGAAAAAGATGGAAAAAAAACAAGATGGCGGCATAGGTAAACACTTGTACTCATCATCTCCCAAAACCACATCAAAATTACAACTAAAATATAGAACCATTATTCAGAACCACCTGAAAGCTGATGAATGGAAGTCCTACAACTAGAGAAGTAATGAAAAAAGCATATCTCGAGTGGTAGGAGGGGCAGAGGCATGGAATGGGCTGGTCTGATACCCACATGTGGGGTATTTTTAATCAGGAGGGATGTCTCTGCTGCAGAGACTTCCTTTAAGAAGCAAGGGGTCCCAGACCTATATCAGACCCCTAGCCCAAGTTTCCAGAGCTGGGAAGAGAAGTGTCCATAATTTCAGGCTGTAAAAAACACAGAGGATTGTGGCCAAGTGACACAGAGGTTGCTGGAGACTTAAGTAGTCCCACTTAAAGAGTTGGCATATAGACTTAGACTCACTCCCTCTGAGCACCAGTGGCATTGGGGAAACCAGAGACATATGCGGAGGAAGGATTGTTTGGCATCAGGACAGGAACTCAGGCATAGCTTTCTCCCTGATGAAGATGCTTGCCGGGGTCATTATTCCTGCTCTGGGACCTACCCTGACTGACGGCCATATTTGAATTCCATCAGCCTGGTTCACACTGTTCGATCCACCCTGGTGATTCCCTGAGGCCCCACCCCATCCAACTTGCAGTTGGACCCAAGCTGTTTGCAGCGGCTTTTCCATATGAATGGTCTGTCCTGGATCAGGCTTCAGACTTTTCTAAAATCTCTTAAACAGCAGCTGGCATCAGTGTGCTCCATACCTATCAATAAGAGGCCCTAGACCCGGCACTAGCACCAGCCTGCCTTGCTTCACAGCTGGGCCTTGCCTAGGCACTTCCTAGCTCAATACAAGTAGCAGCTATCTACAGATAGCTTGGTAGCTCCTATAGGGTGGCCCCAGGCAGTGGCTGACTTTACACCTCCCAGGAGGCCCCAGAGCCAGTACACCTGGTGGATAGCTTCAGTCCATACCATATTACAACTCTACACATACATAAAGGACACACTTAAGGGACAGACTCAGTGAGCACCAAAGCCCCACTGAAGCAAGTCCTGCTCCATAGGGATGTTTCCTGCACAGCAGCTCTTCCACTGTAGCTGCATCTGGACCTCAGAGCCAATAAGCCTGGAAGTCAGTTCCTCCCAGTGATGCCAACAGCAATAAAGGTTCAACTACAACAAGACTGTGCACACATCCCACACAGGGATGCACCTAGAGTGCCCAGCTCAGGTGACTGGGGAGGCTGAGTCACTGGGTCCTACAGGACACCTACTACACAAGGCTACTCTACCAATCACAGGAGCTCTACCTAATACACAGAAACAAACACAGGAAAGTAGCCAAAATGTGGAGACAAAGAAATATGTCACAAATAAAAGAACAGAAGAAGTCTTCAGAAAAAAATACTAAATGAAATGGAAGCAAGCAAACTACTAGATACAGAGTTCAAAACAATTGGTATAAGGTTACTCAAGGATCCTAATGAGAGCTTCAGGGAGCTTAGTGAGACTTTCAAGGAACTTAGTGAGAATTTCAAGGAAATTAGTGAAAACATGAACAACATGAAAAGGACCAGTCAAAAATTAAGCATACACTAACTGAAATAAAGAATAATTTATAGGGAGTCAACAGTAGAGGATTCCAAGAATCGAATAAACAATTTGGAATATGAGGAAGCAAAAAACACCCAATCAGAAGAGTAAAAAGAAAAAAGAATACAAAAATATCAAGACAGTGTTAGGAGCCTCTGGGACAACTTAAAGTGTACCAACATTCACATTATGAAGTGCCAGAAGGAGAAGAGAGAGAGCAAAATAATGAAAACCTATTTGAGGAAATAATGACAGAAAACTTCCCCTACTGGGTGAAAAATAGACTTACAAATTTGAGAGGTGCAGAGTCCCAAACAAGAGGAACTCAAAGTGGCCCACAGCAAGACACACCATAATTAAAATGCCAAAAATTAAAGACAAAGAGAGAATCTAAAAGCAGCAAGAGAAGAGCAGTTAGTTACCTATAAAGGAGTGCCCATATGACTGTCAGCTGATTTTTTAACTGAAACTGCAGGCCAAAAGGTAGTGACAAGAAATATTCAGTGATGAACAGCAAGGACTTATAACCAAGATTACTCTACCCTGCAAAACTATCATTTAGAACTGAAGGTCAGTTAAAGAGCTTCACAGAGACGAAAAATCTAACAGAGTTCATCACCACCAAACCAGTAATACATGAAATGTTAAAGGGTATTCTTTAAGAAGAAGAACAATAACAAAATGGCAATGAATACATTATGTATCAACAACTGTATCTAAAAATCAAAATAAACAAACAATAAATCAAATGAACATAAGAAGCTGATGGATAAAAAAATAGAACCAGAAGCATGGAAACATGGAACATACTGATGAATCTCTGAGGGAATAGGGGAGGGGTGTGAGGAGAAATTAACCAAAGATCTTATATGCATAAATGCATTACCTTTGGACACAGACAATAGAATGGTAAAGGCCTGAGATGGGGTGGGCACCAGATAGAGGGGTCAATGGAGGAAAAAGGGGGGACATCTGTAATACTCTCATCAATAAAGATTTTTAATAAATTAAAAATAAATAAAACGGGGGGCTAAGGGGACTACAGACTTAAACCACAGTTTTTGTGGTCTGTTCCTTCAGCTGGAAAGGATTTATTGACACTGCATTACATATGTCATACCAAATTCCTAGGGGGGTGGGGGAATGACAATGTATATTCTTATCCCCAGTAAATCCAGTTACAACCAAATTTTCAGAGATGTAACCTAAAGAATGAAAATTACTTGAGTGAGTAATACATATGTCACTAAAGCATATTCAGGAACAGTAATTTCAGATTATACTCATTTCTACAACACTATTGCAAATTATAGAAATGCTGGATGCATTCTTGTTAGTAAGTAGCAGAAACAAACGTGTCCAGTGATTTTAAAACATCTAACTTAACAAGTAGGTTCAAAATGTTCTTAAATCTATGTCAGAAATTCTACCAACGTGTTCCTACTCATGTCCTTACTAATCACAAAAGGAAAAAAAAATACATCTGTTCACTTTAAAAGCTGGAAATATTTCCAGTTACCTACAAAAAGAGCAGTGTTTTTTAAACAATTACTTATCAATGTCATAAATTTTCCTTTACTTTTTAGCAGTAAAGCAAATTGAAAATTCTCTGCACTTTCATTATTTAGTTGTATGGAAGCCGTTTGAGGAAAGAACTTTTATAGCTGACCAAAACATACTTCTCCATTTCTTTCCAATTGACGTACCGATTCCATCCATATTTTACATATAGCTTCGTCTCAGGAAGATCCACTCTTTTTTCATAACAAGCGGTGCTTTATAAACATTATTAAATAAATACCATGTGGGTTTTGACTATAAAATTGTCACCAGACTGAAATGGCCTTGTTAAAATTAAGAAAAAACTATTATACACACAGCACTTAAGAAGAAATGAAAAGGACAAAATCTTAAATGACAAAAGCACACAGGGGCACAGTGACAAAGCCTGGCAAGAGAAACACAGGGTACAGGGACCCTCAGAGGCCCCACAGGGCAGGGGCAAAGAAAGAAGTGGGTGTCTCTGACACATCAGCTGCACAAGCTACTCCAGGCAGACTCAGTGGGAGACATGCTTCCCATGTACCCCAAGAACAGTTAACTTTGGCATCTTTAGCAGTACTTTTCAAACTTTAATAGGCATTCAAATCTTGGGCATCTTGCTAAAATACAGACTCTGATTTAGGAGGCCTAGGGTGGGGCCTGAGAGTACATTTCACCCAAGCTCCCAGGAGATGCCAAAGTTACTGGTCCACAGACCATCAAGATCTTAAATTATGTGAGAACATGGGATTAACACAGTATACTATGAGAAGGAATGAGGCTATGTGTATAAAGAACTTTAGGTTCCCTGAAGAAACCTACTATGAAACTAAAATAAGAACTATCCAAGTGGTGAATTGAACAGACTATAATTAAAGTATCTTAATTATCCTTATATTTTTTTAGTACAAGTCTCACTGCTTAGAATTTCAGTTACACATACCTTGGATAAAATTTGCAGAGAGATTTTTACTAACAAGTGTCATGTTTTTCCCAACCTTAGGGGGTCTTTCTGATAGTTAAAATACAACTACACTAACAATAGGGTAATATGCTAATTAGACTGACATTTTCCAGCTGTCCATCCAGACAAAGTCACAGCAGCTGCAAGGGCCGAGGGCCAGCAGCACGGGAAAGGGAGAAAAGCTGCCCACCCCATGGCTCCAGGCACCAGCACCTGTGGCTGTGGCCCAGGAGAGGGAAAAATGCCACTGCTGTCCTGGGCGCCTGCGGTCCTGGGAGCCTACAGCTGTTTGCCCATGGTCTCGGGCGGCTGTGGCTGGCCCAGGCAAAGGCACTCACCCATGGCCCCCTGCAGCTGTGGCCGGCCCAGGTCCCTGGTGCCTGAGGCTGGCCAGAGGGAGGGAAGCCTAGGTCCTGGGTGCCTGTGGCTGGCCGGAGGAGGGAATCCTGAGTCCCGGGTGTGGGGCCGAGGCAGAGGCTCTTAAGGGTAATCAGGCAGGCATGAAGAAGTGGTTAGGGATGATCAGGCTGGCAGGCAGAGGGGTTAGGGGCAACCAGGCAGACAGACAGGCAAGTGGTTAAGAGCTAGCAGCCCCGGATTGTGAGAGGCATGTCCGACTGCCGGCTTAGGCTGAATCCTACAGGAGTCGGACATCGCCAGACTGGAAAGGGTGCAGGCCGGGCTGAAGGACCCACCCCACCCCCATGCATGAATTTCATGCACTGGGCCTCTAGTTTCTAATAAAAGGCATTACGTTTCCCCAGAAATATTGGAAATTCCCTTCTATATGAAGGGAAAATGCATTAAACGAAAAATAAGTTTCCTGACCTCGTGGAGTTTAGAATCTAGGTGACTAAAATAAACAACAAACAAACAAAGAAACAAAAAATCTTATTTGAAATGTTAACAAAAAATGCAAATCAATGATTAAGGTAAAAAACGTATAGCAATCTAGTCAGACCAGATCATATTGTTAACATTAATTCTATTAAATAGAAGAGAAACATATGGGTTGTAGTTAACTCTCAATAGCCTAGAAACTTATAATTAGATATCCTGCCCAGAGGGGAGTACTGATATTCATAAATGCAGCCAGGAATCAGAACCACCCTTAGAGCCAAATGAGTGGCTTCTGAGTTAGAGCAGAAGAGTAGGTGTGCCATAGGAGGGCAAAACTCCACTACCATATTCCCAACCAAGACTATGGTGCACAATATGGATTGTTGACTTAGTTTGGAAAAGAAAATATCATGGTACAGTGAACCTCATTCTTTTTAATATGTTTTTTATTGATTTTAGAGAGAGAAACAGCCCGATGTGAGAGAGAAAACATCAATTGGTTGCCTCCACATATGCCCCGACCAGGGTATGTGCCCTGACAGGGAATCGAATTGGGAATCGTGCATGGGATGACTATCAACCAACTGAGCCACACAGGCCAAGGCAACTTCATTCTTTTTAATCTGGCCAGTATTCTCACTGGCTACATTTCTTTAGCATCCAGAAAGTAACAGAAAATTAGATGATGGTTACAGCAAATTTCACCAGAACCTTTAAAAAAAAGGGGGGGGGAAGCTAGGAATTGATTTGTCTTAGTAGCTGTCAAAATTAAACATTTAATTTGAGAATTGATAAACTTTTAAAGAAAAATGTTTTCAATTTTATGACATTAAGATGAGCCCCTGGAGAATCTATGGCAGACTGTTCCCTAATATTACAGTATATAGATACTAATGTTCTGGCTTTGATCAAAGGAGGTACCTTGGGAACACATTTTTTGAGAAATATATTATGTTCCCAGCTCCAACCTCATCTGAATGGAACTTTTTTCTTTCTGAGAGAGCACATTTTTATGGTGTAAAATGTTAGGAGAGTTAGATTAGGAGCATTTACTACTGAGCCCAATAACCTCTGAAAAATGCTTGGCAGTGCTTTCTGTCCAATTCCATCAAACAGCATCATGCTCCTTCCCTGTTAAGATATCCAAAGGGACTGAAAGCCACCTCGGACAACCTCTCATGGTTCACAATAACTGGAAGGATAATATGACAAAAAAGACAAGAGCAGCAGTTGTTTTCCCATTGGTGGGAAAGCCTAATAACAAGAGTCTTTTGTACCTTAAAATGCACTCGGATTTTTATAATGGCCAGGGTCCCATGGAATGAGCAACTTTTGGCTATAACTCTCACTTTCTTCAAATCATTGTTTTAAAATTCTTTTTGGATTATATAAAGGAAGAACAACCAATTATAGAAAAGAGGGGACAACCAAAAGAAGGACAGGAGTACCAGGTTTAAAAAGGTGGAACATGGAAAATGCGAGGAGAACCAAGATGGCAGCATAAGATATATATCTGAATGCACTGCCCCCCGCAACCACATTAAAATTACAACTAAAAAGCCAAACAGCCATCTTCCAGAAACAGGGAAAAACTGATGGAGTGGAAGTTCATTCTACAACTAGAAGGAAGGAAAAAGAGTGCATTGAGACTGGGCAGAAAGTGCGGAGGCGCCAAGAACAGACAGGTACGAAGGCACATGAAACGGTGGTGGCAGCATCTGGGTGCACAGTTTGTTTCAATTGGAAGCGGGCTACAAGCTCCGGGATTGCACTGAACTCGTTTTGGGCTGTCTGGTATTGGGTCAGAAAGCGAAGGTAGCTTTCTCACAGAGCTGCTCGCAGCGATCATTGCAACTGTGGGGGTGCAAACTCTGAGACTAGGGGACTCAAGGGCGCAGAGACGCCAAAACGTGGAGACACTAAAACGTGGAGACAGCTGAGGTACAGCTGAGGGACAGCCATCGCTGTTTGCTCCGCCCTGGTGATTCTCTGAGACGCTGCCCCACCCAATTTACAACCCCACCCAAGCTGTGCACAGCAGCACAAATAAATTGCCTGTCCACCTGTAGCCTAACCTAACAAACTGCACCTGGGTCAGAGAGCCCCGAAAGTTCCAAACCCCAAACAAAGAGGAGAACTCTGTGGATCTCGTTGTAGTTCCTGCTGGGTGGACTCACACAGCAGCAGACTTTGCACCTCCTTAGAGATCCAGGAGCCAGTGTACCGAGTCGCCAGATACCAGAGTTCAACTCTTCACATCCATAAGGGAAACACTCAAGAGGCAGACTCAGTGAGCGCCAAAGCCCCACTGAAGCAAGTCCTGACCCACAAGGGTGTCTCCTGCCCAGCAGCTCTTCCACTTTAGACACAGAGGGTCCTCACAATCAATTGGCTTGGAGGTCATTTCCTCTCATTGATACCAACAGCAATCAAAGCTTAACTACAACAAGACTGTGCACCCAGCCCACAATGGTGTACATCAAAAGTGTCTACCCCAGGTGATTGAGAAGGCTGAGCCACTGGGCCCAAGAGGACACTTACCACGCAAAGCCACCTTATTGACACAGGGAAGCAGCCAAAATGCAGACACAAAGAAACAGGCCATAAATGAAAGAAAAGGAGAAAAGCAAACTACTGGAGACAGAGTTCAAAACCACAGTTATAAGGCTACTCAAGAATCTTCTACGAACCTCTGAGGAACTTAGTGAGACCTTCAAGGATCTTAATGAGAATACCAAAAAAATGGAAAAGGACCAGTCAGAAATTAAGCATACATTGACTGAAATAAAGAATACTATACAGAGATCCAATAGCAGACTAGACGATCCCAAGAATCAAGTCAAAGATTTGAAATATGAGGAAGCAAAAAACACCCAACCTGAAAAGCAAAAAGAAAAAGGAATCCAAAAATATGAAGATAGTGTAAGGAGCCTCTGGGACAACTTCAAACGTACCAACCTCCGAATTATAGGGGTGCCAGAAGAAGAGAGAGAGCAAGATATTGAAAGTATATTTGAAGAAATAATGACAGAAAACTTCCCCTACCTGGTGAAAGAAATGGACTTACAAGTCCAGGAAGCACAGAGAACCCCAAATAAAAGGAATCCAAAGAGGACCACACAAAGACACATCATAATTAAAAGGCCAAGGGCAAAAGACAAAGAGAGAATCTTAAAAGCAGCAAGAGAAAAGCAGTTAGTTACCTACAAGGGAGTACCCATATGACTGTCAGTTGATTTCTCAACAGAAACCATGCAGGCCAGAGGGAGTGGCAAGAAATATTCAAAGTGATAAATAGCAATAACCTACAACCAAGATTACTCTACCCAGCAAAGCTATCATGTAAAATTGATGGTCAGATAAAGAGCTTCACAGACAAGAAAAAGCTAAAGGAGTTCTTCACCACCAAACCAGGATTATATGAAACTAGAGGCCCGCTGCACAAAAATTTGTGCACTCAAGGGGGTACCTCAGCCCAGCCTGGCCTGTGCCCTCTCGCAGTCTGGGACCCCTTGGGGGATGTCCACCTCCTGGCTTAGACCCACTCCCCAGGGGACTGGGCCTAAGGTGGCAGTCAGACATCCCTCTGGCAGCTCAGGGGATGTCCACTTGCCAGAGGGGAGCAGGCCTAAGCTGCAGTCAGATATCCTTAGTGCTGCTGAGGAGGCGGGAGAGTCTCTTGTTACCACCGCTGTGCTGGGAGCTGTCAGCCTGGCTTGTGGCTGAGTAGAGCTCCCCCGATGGGGGCACACTGACCACCAGGGGGCAGCTCCTGCATTGAGCATCTGCCCCCTGGTGGTCAGCATGTGTCATAGTGACCAGTCATTCCCAGTCATTCTGCTGTTTGGGTCAATTTGCAATTTACCCTTTTATTATATAGGATGCTGAAGGGCATTCTTTAAGAAAAGGAAGAAGAAGGAAAAGGTAAAGATAAAAATTATGAATAACAAAGTGACAACAAATACATACCTATCAACAAGTGAATCTAACAATTAAGTCAATAAAAAAATCTGATGAACAGAATAAACTGGTGAATAAAATAGAATCAGGGGCATAGAAAAAAAATGGACTGACAATTCTCAGGGGGAAGGCGGTGTGAGGGGTGTGGGAAGAGACTGGACAAAAACCTTACACTTTTGGATGAAGACAGTGGCAGGGGTAAGGGCATGGGTGGAGTGGGAACCAGGTGGAGGGGAGCTATGGGGGTTTTAAAAAAAGGAACATATGTAATAATCTGAATAAAGATTTATTTTTTAAAAAAGGTGGAACATGAATTCAAAGAGGGAGGGGGCTAGGGTTGGTGGGATATTCCAAAGGTCCAAGCAATCTTTAGTTGTGATGTTCACTCCACCCTTTTTCGGTACAGTATAATGGTTAAGGGCATAAACTAGAGTCAAACTCTTGGGGTCTGGTCCCTGAAAGGGCCACTTCACAACTGAAAAATTATTTTCCTTTTGTGGTTCTGATTCCTCATATCTAATACTAGTAGCCCTGCACACAAATCTGTGTGTGAGTAGCTTGCTGCCACTTGCCTCAGCTGGCCACCCGCCCACCTCTGCTGGTAGTTCTCCACTGCTCGTAGCTCACTGCCCGGCCCTCCTGTAGCTCTCTCCACTTGTAGATTGGTCATGATGTTATGGTTTAATGGATAATTAGCATATTCCTCTCTTTTTATATAAGATGGGGATGATAGCCTTGTCTTATAGGGTTCTTGTGAGACACAGATGAAGTGATAAATCTCATGTGCTTGGAACCATGTTCAAAGGATGCTGGTGAGTCATATTGTATCTTTTTCTCAATTCCCATTTCCAAATCCTTTGTGCCCCATTTCCTTTATTCCAATTTCCCGTTCCCTTTTTGATATAGCTGTTGTTGTTTTGCATTCATTTTTGTCCTTGGCCTTCCCACCTGGCCTCACTGTAAGCTTTTTCCTAAGATGCTTCAGGTAGTCAACATCATATTCTATTTAGTGCACAAAGATTAGCGGGGGTGGAAAGGGATTGAGGCTAGGGTGAGAGACAATCCACTTTCTGATATAAAAGTGTCACAGGGACTGTGTTTTGCTTTATTTCCTTAATCAAAGCAATGCTCGACCCATTGATGAAGCAGTCTAGAAGCTTACCCAATGATATATTTATTAACAAAAGTATGGCTTCTAGCTGCACACTTCATTATCTGAAGTGCGGCTAAAATACTACTACTATTCTAATGATGAGGATGATGAGGATGAGGATGATAAAAGTCTACAGTCAGCTTTTATGCATGAATTCCCTTTTCTATTAACTTCAGTAGAACTCATTCAACACTGAAAACTTTGGAATTTCTACCAAGCCCCCTTGTGCACTGCTCCTCTTTAGGAATAATAACTTGGTTCCAAAAAGCTCTGTCCCTTCTAACATCATTACAATGTTCACTGTGTGTCAGAAATGTCTCACAGGTGACAGGTTTGGTCACTATGTCAGCACTCATTTAGCCACACTTTACAGGATAAAGAGTGGCAAGAAGAAAGGGCACTTTCCTGTTGGTCTCACAAAATAGTTCATCAAACAAAGCCCTGCTGCATTAATGGGTGATTTACCGATTTATACATCTGTCCCAAATCAAAAAGTGTCTTCCATTCCAATGTCAGCGCCCCTGGAACAGAAAGTAGCGTGCACTAGCACCAAATGCCAGCACGACAGGAAGAGCTTGGTTCCTTTAATTTCTTGGTGGCTTTGTTGTTGTTGTTCCAATTATTGGGTAAGATGCAAACTGTGAATTATGCTTTGGACGATTTCACATCCTCGTCCTAATAACACATGATTCTGGTAAGGAGGTAAGTAGAGGAGGGCCTCAGAAGAAAAAGTAAAGTAACTGAAGCTCTATTATTTTTGAACTTTTAGATACAGTTCATAGTCAGGTTATAATTTGATTACAAGAGAGAATTCATTTTAGAGCTCATTTTTCATTGAAAATAGTTCTGTTAAGCTTATCTAGAGCTAGCTCACTATCAAACAAGAATGTTTGAGTTAAATGGGACTGAATTTCACACCAAAATGTATAAGAGGTTTCAGTCCTTCACAAAGCCACTGGCTAGAGGTACAGACTGCAAGTCTTATCTAAATACTCTCAAGCTGCACAAGGCTAACATGGTTACAGCACTGAGGGTCTTAAGATCAGGCAACTCATGCTTCAACATTTTAAGTTGCCAAATAATGAACAATCATTGTACGTATGTTTCTGAAGCCAGTTTTTTATTTTTAACTGACCAATACTTGGATGTTCACACTGCTTAGGTACATTAGGGATAAAGTAGGCAGCTGCCTTTGGTGGGTTTACAAAAAAATAAACTCAAGTACATGAAGATGGTGAAAAGGTAATTTAGGAACAAAACTTAAGATTATTTGCTTTGTTGTAATTATTGAGATGTTATTATCTCTTTATTGATCACATCATCAGGACAACAGTGATAAACCTCAGGAAAAACTCAGCTGAAAAAGGGATTAATATAAGGGGAAAATTTTTTTCCACTAACTACAAAAACTATTTCCAAGAAAGAAAAAATAATCATAAGCAAAAAGAACATATCAATCCAGCTAATACTGACATCTTGTTCCATGGAACTCTAAGAAGCCAGATGGATAGTCTGTCCACTTTCCATAATGATCAATATTTCTCTGATGAGTTATAATAATGAACACCAATGACTGCTGAGTGTCAGAACTAGAGTTGTGTTCTGTGGGTTCATATAGGTGCCAATACAGTCTGCAAACTGTCTATATTTAGATGCTACAGTTGAGCATGTGACAGCACTCTTGCTGGCTGAGTCAACCAGACCAGGGTTTCAAAAGAAACCCTTTCGCCATATTTTGTTTTTATTTCAAGACCTACATACAAATTCTTGGAAATGCAGTACTTTCCCTGCACATAGCAAGTTCCCCACCTACACACCAAGGAAAATATCCCAGCATTCTTCATAAGGGAAGGTACTTTTATCAGCATTAGTTTTTCTCTGCAAAGTTGGGAGGCTACAATGTGTCTCTACTGGTGAAAATCATTAATAAAAGGGAGAGAATGCCAACCTGTCCTCCCTAGGAAATTCCCCCAGAGTCTGCTTCCCTGTCCCTGTCCTTTCTGGAAGGAGGGCCAAGCTTTTATATTTCCAGGATGTTAGCATATGACTGCAGTAATCCAGATGTTCCCAAATCCAAACCAACTCTGCACAAGTGCCCAGAGACCAGTCAGCAAGATATCTGAATTCTCAAGGGAGTCCAAAGGACCAGCATGTTAATTTTGGAAAGAGTGTGAGAATTGGAAAACAGGGATAAGCTATCAGAAAGAAGAATAACATGGTACTTCTGGCTGAAATGCTGGTTCTTACCATCCAGAAAGGCACTCACAATGTATCCAAGTTTAATCAGATGAGAGACTCACTATTAGTATATTACCAGGCACCAGCCTTCATATTTTCCTCTGAATTTCAATGAAACCCCTCCAGGAGCTGCTATTAATGTGCCATCTTTTTGCCTCTGCAATGCACTAAAAGCAGCAATGTTTATACAAGGTGGCACCCTTGCCTGGGAACTGTCAGGGAAGCAGGCCATTGTCTACACAGGAAGCTTCTAAGGCTGGGCAGAGAGCTATTATGTCACGGAGGCTTTTATAACCATGCGGGTGCCACAAAGCACATATCCTTTCTGCTCTTCCAAATTAAACATAGACAGCCACAAGCCAACCGGAGCCAGGATATTTGAAATTAAGGCTTAGTTTCCACACCTAATGCATCTCACTGCTAGAAAATCCCAAGGGGATGCTGCATGTGCGTGTGGTTATAAGAGAAGAAATAAAAACTCACACTAGGTTTTTATTGCAGCCTGAAGCAGAGATTCCATCTCTGGAAACTAGAAGCAAAGCTGAAGGGGGTTCCCTTAGTGAGTGCCTCGACCCTGTGTGTTCATAGTGGCTGTGCCCAAGAGCAAAATTGAGGTGAGACACAGCCTGTAAAGTGGATACAGCTCCTCGGAGCTGATACCTGAAATCAAATCTCCTTCTTCTTTCCTTTTTCCTTCCTTCCTTTGAGGCTGCTTCTTCTCTTTGCTTATACCTTTACTAGAGGCTCAGTGCACGAAATTCGTGCATGGAGTGGGAGTGGGGGGCTGGGGGGTGTCCCTCAGCCCAACCTGCACCCTTTCCAATCTGGGAGCCCTTGAGGGATGTCTGACTGCCCGGGCAGTCGGACATCCCTTTCACAATCCAGAACTGCTGGTTCCTGACCTCTCACTTGCCAACTGCCCCTAACCATTCCCCTGCCAACCTGATCAACGCCTAACTGCTCCTGTGCCGGCCTGATTGCCCCTAACTGCCCTCCCTCTGCCAGGATGGTCCCCCAAACTGTCCACCTCTGTAGGCCTGGGTCCCCCCCAACTGTCCACCCCTGCAGGCCTGGGTCTCTCCCAACTGCCCTCCCCTGCAGGCCTAGGTTCCTCCCAACTGCCCTCTCCTGCAGGCCTGGGTCCCCCCCAACTATCTGCCCTTGAAGGCCTGGTTCCCTCCAAAATGCCCTCTCCTGCAGGCCTGGGTCCCCCCCAACTGTCCATCCCTGCAGGCCTGGGTTCCTCCAACTGCCCACCCCTGCAGGCCTGGGTCTCCCCCAACTGCCCTCCCCTGCAGGCCTGGGTCTCCCCCAACTGCCCTCCCCTGCTGGCCTGGGTCCCCCCCAAACTGTCCTCCTCTGCCAGCTTGGGTCCCCCTCAATTGCCCTCCTCTGCCAGCCTGGTCCCTCCCAACTGCCCTCCCTTGCTGGCCATCTTGTGGCAACCATCTTTGACCACATGGGAGCAGCCATCTTGTGATGGTCAATTTGCATATTACTATTTTATTAGATAGGATAGTTACCAGGAAACTGCTCATTAGTGATAAAGAAACTGCATTTTGCAATAAGGAACTCAGTACCTTCACTCATCCTTTATAATAAAAGCCTAATATGCTAAGTGTCTGGTCATCTGGTTGTCCATTCAACCAATCAAAGCGTAATATGCTAATGATATTCTAAGGCTGCTCAACTGCTATGTTGTGCACTGACCACCAGGGTGGCAGACACTCCAACCTGTAGGTTAGCTTGCTGCTGGGGTCCAGCCAATCTGGATTATGTGAGACAGGCTGGACATGCCTTGGAGTCCTCTTGTGGGCCCTCCCCAGCTGGCCAACCTCCTGTGACGCTCCCCGGCTTGATCATGCACCTGTGGGGTCCCCTGGCCTGTCCTGCACCCTCTTGCAATCTGGAACCCCTTAGGGGATGTCAGAGAGCCAGTTTTGGCCTGATCCCACTCAGCATAGGAGCTGCCCCCTGATGGCCAGTTTGCTCACATAGGGGAAGTGCTGCTCAGCCAAAAGTTGGGCTCACAGCTGGTGAGTGCAGCAGCAGTAGCAGAAGCCTCACCCACCTCTGCAGCAGAGTTAAAGATGTCTAATTGACAGCTCAGGCCTGTTCCCCATGGGGAGTGGGCCTAAGTCATCAGTTGGACATCCCCTGAGGGCTCCTGGACTGTGAGAGGGTACAGGCTGGGCTGAGGGGAAACCCCCCCCCCCCGCCGCCAAGTGCATGAATTCCGTGCACTGCACCTCTAGTTCTACAATAAAACTGGTTGCTGCATTCATCTATCAAGATTCATTCATCTCATTCATTTATTCTTTCAACATGATTGAAATTCTGGAAGGCAGAATTTTAAAGTGGCCCCCAAGATATCTTCCCTGGTCTATATATCCTGTATAATCCTCTCCTTTTGAATGTGGGTAGGACCCTCGAATATGATGGGATATTGTTCCCATGATTATGTTACCTTACTAGTATATAGCAAAGGGACTTTGCAAAAGCATTTAAGGTCCCTAATAAGTTGATTTTGAGTTCATCAACAAGGAGATGATCCTCAGTGAGCCTGACCTAGTCAGGTAAAGCTTATTAAAAGAGTCACTGGGACCATCTTCTAAAGAAAAAAAGAAATTGCCATGAGTTCTGTGAGTTCTACAACTGGATTTTGCCAATAAGCTCAGGAACTCCGGAGAAGACTCCAAGCCTCAGATGACCGCAGCCCCAGACAACACCTTGATTACAGTCTTGTGAGACCCAGGACAGAGGACCCAGCTAAGCTGTGCCCTTACTCCTGACACAGGGAAATTGTGAGATAATAAATATATGTTGTTAAAGCCACAACTTTTTTGTGGCAATTTATTACGAAACAATGGAAAATAATACAAATGTCAATGTGGGCCTAGACACTGATGGAATGCTGGGGACAAAAAAATAGAGAAGTGTGATACAATGAGGTGCATATGATAAAGGCTAAGTACAAAATTCTATGAGACCAGAGAAGGGAATCTCTAATTGTTGGTTGGGAGAAGTTGAGAACATCTAGCGAGAAGCAGCATGCTCTCTTTTTGAAGGGCACCAAAGTTAACATTTAAAACTCAGAACTTTAATCAACAACATCACTGTGAACATGTTGTGAGAAGCCTCCTGGATCTTGAAATACATATTGATAATCAGAATAAATATTGCAATTATTCTGCTGAGTCCAGCAGCAACAGACAACTTCAGGCAGGACTCCAGGTTAGTAGAAGGAAGGGCATTTTACTTGGGAATTCTAACAAGATTTACACTGACAATCTGAATCCTATAGAAAAAAAATTGAAAAGGACATTCTTACATTGAACTCCAACTGTCTTTATGGCACCGGGAAGGGCTCTAGAAGCTTTAATGGCTGTCAACTGAGAAGCTAAAACACACAGGCAAGGCTTTAAAAATCCTTGCCTGAGGATTTTTACAAATAGGAATGAGACTACTCCACCTTTTCCCTCCCAAATACACATGCATACAGCTTTAATTCCGCAGATATATGCTTCAGAGCAATGTCTCCTTCAAGTTCGAAGGAGAGCCATGTGTATGCAAAGCATAGAAATGGAAAGCCCACTCAAGCCCAGTTCTAGCACCATAACCAAGGCCACACTAAGACTTCCTTATTTAAGTAACAGTACACATATCCTGTGGTTCAGTGAAGCTAAACCATTAAATAGGCAATCTTCTCTTGGGTTTGGGGTGCAGAGCTGAGGTTCACACTCTGCACCTTTAAAATTACTAAGCTGCAGCAGAGAACACAACCCTTTGTGCTGGTGACAATGGGGAGAAGCAGCAACACTGAACCAACCCTTCTAACAGCTCTCTGCTCCCATGGTCAAGTCATTCTCCAGATCGGACAGGAATGGAAAGAGCACGGCCAATAGGGCCTCTGCCTGATGGTTCAGGTATATTGGGCATGTTTTGATCCAATTGGCCAAAAGAACCTGTTATTGTAACATTCAAGAATGCCCTTGTAAATATTTAATGTAAACCAAAGGCTAAGAATAAGCAGAATCTTGATTGTTAGTGCTTTCAAAAATAATGATGCTGGCTGAGTTTATCAGGACAAGAAAAAAGATGAAAAAAAAACAAAAAAATCCCATACACCCCCAAAAAAAATTTCTAAGCAACTAAAAGTAAACAATTGAGTATGTTTCATAATCAGTTTTAAGTAGCATAGATTGACTTTTATTTTAAATACTAGGGGCCCAGTGCACAAAAATTTGTGCACTCGGGGGGTGGAGGTCCCTCAGCCCAGCCTGTGCCCTCTTGCAGTCTGGGACACCTCGGGGGAGATGTCCACCTGCTAGTGTGCCTGGCCAGCCTAGGTGAGGGGCTGAGAGCCATTTTCAGGCTGCCCACAGCCCCTTCAGGGTTCGTGCACTGGGGGGTGGGAAGGCTGGTGAGTGCAGGCCTGGACGTTTCCCACCGGAGGGCCCACGATTGCACACTCCTGGTGGGCCCACACCGCTGAGGGGACACACCTGGCGCAGAGTTGGGTGGCAAGCCAGGGGCGGACGCTGGTGCAGAATACCTCGGTGGGGCCCTGCTGCTGAGCAAACACACCCGGGGTGGAGATGGGCGGTGAACTGGCTTCGGATGCTCTGCACTGTGCAGCAGACGCTCCCACACGCCCTGTGGAGGCCCCTGGGGGGCGGATGAAGGTAGTGGACCCTGGACAGGTGTTCCTGGACACCCTGTGGAGGCCCCCAGGGCAGAACCAGGCAGTGGACCCAGGACAGGTGTTCCTGGATGTCCCGCAGAGGCCCCCGGGGGGCAAAGCCAGGCAGTAGACCCAGGACGGCTGCTCCTGCACACCCTGCAGAGGCCCCGTGCTCCTGCATGCCCCGGGGAGGCCCCCAGGGGGTGGAGCCAGGCAGTGGACCCGGGACAGGCGCTCCTGGATACCCCTCGGAGGCTCCCAGGATTGGAGCTAGGCAGCAGACCCAGGACAGCTGCTCCTGGACTCCCTGAGGAGGCCCCAGGCCAGACCCCACCCCTCCCACTGAGCTGACACACCTGGCACAGCTATGCCGGCCGTGGAGGCTCCCAGTGCAGAGCCACCCTGCCAGCCTCCGTCTTGGCTGGGTTAATTTGCATTCAGCCGCTCTGATTGGCTGGTGGTAACGGTCAATTTGCATGTTTCTCTTTTATTATATTAGATTCTAAGTCATTGGGGTTTAACTTCCTTTTTAAAACATTAGAACAGGCACACATAGTTTATATGTTTGAAGAGAGGAAATAATTGAAATGGAAATGCTTTAAAATGCAGGAGGTAGAACTCACAAATAATTATAGTAAAACCTTGATATGCAGACTAATTCGGGTGAGGAGGAGTGCGTTAAAGCATAAAGTCCATTATAAAATAAAGCAGGTTTTCCAAATGCATGTTAAATATTGACAAGTTAATTTACCTGTTTTTACTTACGTAGACATATTTATAATTATGTATGAAAAGTTTAATTTATTACTATAACTTTATATTTATACTGACTACGTCTACTAACTGTGTGCATTCACCAGTCACCTTGAGCAAACAAATGGGTTGTGGCTTAGCCCACATCAGAACATCAGTTTGCATTCATTAAAACTCCTGTAGCCCTAGACGGTTGCTCAGTGGTTAGAGCGTTGGCCTGTAGACTGAAGGGTCTTGGGTTCGGTTCTGATTGGGGCATGTACCTCAGTTGCAGGCTAGATCCCCAGCCCCGGCCAGGGGCACATGCACAAGGCAACAAATCAATGTGTCTCTGACATCGATTTTCTGTCTGTCTCTACCCCACCCTTCCAGTCTCTAAAAATCAATGGAAAAATATCCTCGAGTGAGGATTTACAAAAAAAAAAAAACTGCTACTCACACCATGAGAAAACAAAACCAAATATCTTGTATGATGTAGTGTGAGCACATGCTAATCATTCACTGAATACTACAAGCGGTGACTCTTGGATTTAAATATGTAGACTATAGTTGTACACATGTAATATTTATTATGGCAAAAATACTAAAGTGTTTTTTCCAACATGTTGCCTATTTGCTAAAATTTGTTTAAAA
The DNA here is from genome assembly GCA_004026665.1 of Murina feae. NCBI lineage: Eukaryota > Metazoa > Chordata > Mammalia > Chiroptera > Vespertilionidae > Murina > Murina feae. The sequence goes on along the minus strand of PVJC01001097.1, from coordinate 23,010 downwards.
TAACAGTGAATTAATAACAAAAAAATAACCTGTTAATTTAATTATAAGCAAATCTTGGTTAAAAGCATTTTTAAATTAATAGGGTGTTAATTTTTCATATATGACGTACAGACCTGAAATTGTGTTCATTAAATCTGAAATCCATTAAATCGAGATCCACATAACTGAGGGTTTACTGTACTTTGAGTCTTCAAATGGACAATGAGAGAAAAGGCGTCCTCTTTATCAGTCAGTCAATTATACAACATAGTCTGAAAATGCCACTTCATCCCTGATCATGCCATCCAAAACAGTCCCACCTGGTCCTTTCCCTGCATGTCAGTTGTCACCATTTGTCATTATACTCATTAGTTTCTCCTCCCCTAGACTAACTGGCAGCTCCATGAAGGCAGGCACCACATTTGTTCACTACTGTGTAGGAAGCAGCCATTTCCATTTATTCACTCATCTAATGAGGTGAAATATTTATTAAGTTCCAACCATGGGCTAGAAACTGTCCTAGGATTTAGGGAGACTGGTTAAAAGAGAAAAAGAAAAGCTAGGTTTCTCTCAGCATTTGATGATGGAAGGGGAGATAACAAGGAAGAAGCAAACAAATAAGAAACAAATAATCTAATCTAATAAAAGAATAATATGCAAATTAACCATCACTCCGAGACACCTAAGCCACGCCCACCAGTCAATCAGAGTGGCTGTATGCAAAATAACCCAGCCAATATGGCGACTGGCAGCCATGGAGCTAGAGCAAACAGGAGGCTTCCATTTGCAATGGAGAAAACTGCCTGCCTAGGCCAGCTGGGCTTCTGCTCAAGGCAACAATGTTTCAATTATAGAAGCCACGGAGCTGAAGCAAACAGGAGGCTTCATTGCCTGCCTAGGCCTCGGCTCAAGGCAACAACGTTTCAGTTCTAGAAGATAAAGAAAACCCAGAAACCTGATTCCAGCCAGCCTCGCTGAGATGTTGGATCAATGGGAGCTGTGGGCAGCCTGAAAACAGCCCTCACGCCCTCACCCAGGCTGGCCAGGCACCCCAGTAGGGAGCCAAACCCTGAAGGGACTGTGGGCAGCCTGGAAATGACCCTCAGCCCCTCACCCAGTATGGCCACACCCCCATGGGGTGAGGATCCCCACTGGGATGATTGGCCAGCCTGAAAACAGTCATCAGCCCCTCACCCAAGCTGGCCAGGCATGCCAGCAGATGGACATCCCCCGAGGGGTCCCAGACTGCGAGAGGGCACAGGCCAGGCTAAGGGACCCCTCTCCCCCGAGTGCACAAATTTTTGTGCACCAGGACCCTAGTAACTAATAATTATTGAGTGTTGCTCATATGTCCAGCACTATCCTTACATGTTCTACTCCCCAAAGGCCTCTGAAATAGATAAAATTATCATTTCTATTTACAGGTGGGGAGACTAGAGCACAGACAGGTTCTGTAACTTGCCCAGGATCACTAGGCCAGGAAGTGGAGGAGCAGGAACCACAACCTTGGCGATGAGGATCCAAGCTACTGTGCACACTGCTATCCTCATCACACACACGGAGATATGCAGAGGGAAGGGAGCAGTTCCTCGGCCGTTCAGATATACTAGTTAATAAGTAACTGTTGGATGAATGAATGAAAAAACACATCTCTTCTTAGTTCATGCAGTATGAGGGGTAAAGGCAGAACTTCTGAACTTAAAAAGGCTTTTAATTTGTGATGTTTCAGTACCTTCTATAACCCATATCCCTATACACTGCCTTCTCAGTCTATATTCTACATTACATTACATCACAAGTTAAGAAGATTTTATTGAAATTTTTCCTTTAATCAATATAAGGATAAAAATGGTAATAAATATTTTTGAAAAACTATATCCCATCCTTTAGGAATCATCGCTCTTAAGTAATCATATTGCTAAGCAACATTTCCCTTTGTATCACCCTGCTCTCCAACCAGCAGCCATTCCTCTTTTCTCTCTTTCTTCTTCCCTCCCTCCCCTGTTCTTCCTTGCCTCCCTCCCATTTTATCTTTTACCAAAAGCTCAGAAATCATGCCATATCATAGGCTGTGTCCCAAATTAAAATTACAGAGCTTAAAGGGTTGCAATGAGTCCCAGGACAGCTCAAATAAGATGACAAACGTAACCAGTCAGGAGACCAACCGCAGCCTCAAAGGAGCTGCAGCTGACTGGGTAGCCAAGGGAAGACAAAGTCCTCCGGTCAACAAGTAAAGCTCCAGACTAGGTAAGAAGTAGCACTGACAGCCAGGGGAGGCACTGCCAAGGGTGGAGAGTACAGGGAGGACGAGGGGTGCAGGGAGAGGCAGACAAAAGGAACAGAGGCAATATATATGTTCCCAGACTAATGACAGAGACAGATGCAAGTCCCAGCACAGATGGGGGTTGGGATCAGTGAGAAGATCCCTCTTCCCCCAAAAAGGACATCATAGTTCAAAAAGCAGCCACTACCAACGTCACAATACAAACACACCTACATGAGCCAAGTGTGACATACTCAGAATTTGTTATTTCAATCATCACAGTAACCCAATACATTTTATTATTTTCACTTTACAGATGAAAAATCAGAGCTCAGAGAGGTGCATTAATTGTCCAAGTCACCTAATAAGTAAGTGATGGAGCCAGAATTTGAAGTTGATCTTTTGGACTCCAAGCCCAATACCTAAATAGCAATGATGGTTTGAGACGTCATGGATGGTCACATCAAGAAAGGGATAGAGAAGCCAGTGACAAGAACATGGTGATTTGAGTACTTAGGTATTTATTCTGGGAGGATTCTCACATAATGTACAATTCTAAGAAGCTCCATTGCCCTGGGAGATGACACAGCTAGCACACTTTGTGAAAACCCAGTGCACCCAGCTAGCATTTCTCCAGGTAGTGGGAGCACAAAGGGTCACATCTGGAAGGCAGAGTTGGTGCCCATCACTCAAAAATCCACACTTGAGTCTCATGCCAACAACACACACCACTGCAAATACTACTGCCAACTGTTATCTTATTTAGCACATTCAACAGAAATACTCTGTGGATAAAAATGAAAGTTTGAGGACATATCCCAAGACCCAGGAACCATACTTGATGTAGACCTGTCCTCTCATCGAATTAGGTTACTTGCCCTAACAACTAGAGAATCACAAGGTGCACAGGGCAGTTGGAGAATGTATGGTTTGATCAACAAAATTCTAACAAATGATTAACATATTTTTAGAACATAAGAGTTCCTTTTTTGTTTGAGTTCTTTTTTAATAGTTAATTACTCTGAAGATGAGCTCTATGGTGAGTTTCAATGATCTACAAATTGACCAAGGGAAGGGAAGTTGGGGGGGGGGGGCGGGGAACAGGTGGCAAACTGGCCATTAGCATTTAACTGCACTTTAGAAGGGCACTGAGAAGTGGGGAGGTCAGCTGATGGAACAGACTCAGCTGATGGAGTAGACTAACAACAGAGCAACTGCAAAATCTGAAAGGAATTCTAAGTCATCCTCTGCTGTCTTTTAATTGTAGACATTCCTGATCTACTATTGTAAAATTGAAGAATGTATAAAGTAAATCTTTCAAAAGATACCAAAAAAAGTCTGCAGTTGCCATGCCATTCAAGTATCTATTCCACCTCATCTTTGTACATTGTCTCTTCTCAAAATATAACATTCTTTATGGACTCCACTCTTCCCTACTAGAATATACCTTCTATGTTCATGCTTCTAACAGAATAAAATGAACCTTTTTCTTTCAATCAACATATAACTAATTGAAACTCACTAATATCCAGCACTGTGCTAGGCTCTACAGAGAATCAGAAAATAAATATAGATGAAATTTCTTATGCACATAGTAGGGTACCTCTAGGGGCAGAAAGTTCTGGTTTAATGTTGATGTCCCCACTTATCAGCTCTGTGACCTTGAGTAAATTATTTGAGCAAAGCCTCTTTTCTTTTTGGAGACTATAATATCTAACTCTTAGCATGAGGGTAAAATTACGTGAGATAGTATGTTAAACCACCTCTACTAAATGCCCAGTAAAGGCATGCTAAATGACAGTTCCCTTTCTTTTCCACTCTCTTGAAGAGACTGCAGGAGTCAGTAGAATGTAGTCTGTGACCACTTAAGTCAAACTGGATTTGAATCCCAGTTTCTCCACTTGATAGCTATGTAACACTAGGCTTTTTTTTTTTTTTTTTCTTTCTAAGACTCAATTTTCTTATCTTTCAAAAAGGAAGGAAATACATATCTGTATCTTAAGATTGTTTGGGGGATTGAATGAGAGAAGCTGCCTAAAGTACTCTGACACAATACCTGACTCAATAAATAAAGCTATTATCATTCTTATTGTTATTATAAGTTGGAAAAAAGACATAAAATTAAAGAACAATTAAGGATCAATTCAATCAGTTAAAGCACCTATTATAGACCAAAAGCATAAAGTGCAGAAAAGCTGAAGGTGAATGGGGGAGAGGGTGGCTAGGGTTTGAGACATCATTGAAGAGGCAGGAGTTACAATTTTGAAATGATGGACTGGGACCGGAGAACTGGAGTTTTAATTTTGTTGTGTTTTTGTTTGTCTGTTTTATATTATTTGGCAAATGCAGAGAGGTAAGAAGAGGCATGATCATAGGTGAAGTAGAGGAACTTAACCTGAGACATAAAGAACACTAAAGAAAAAGGCAGCTGGAGCCACAGAGACCCATGAGGAGAGTAAGATAAAAACCCAATGAGATAAACAAGGTGGCACCAGATTCCAGAGGCCCATTATATCTCCAGTCAGGTAGCTGACCCTGGGTGGGCAAGCAAGAGAGAGCTGCAGGAGGAAGCTGGGTCAGGAGTGTGCGAGATCACAGTTGTGATATAGGAAATGTGCAAGTGACTTTTACATGGTCCCAGTGCTATAGCATACAACCAGGGGTCTAGCCCATGTGCTCGACTTTCTCCAGTAAAAGGCAGTTCTAATGACAGCATCCTTGGTAGGAAAGGTGAATATTGTAGTCAGACTGGTGGGGTCAAATTGACTCCCTCACTTTCCATGTGGGGATATTGAGTAAGCTGCTTAACATCTATGAGCCTCAGTTTCTGCACCCAACAAAATTTAAGGTAAAAGACACCTACCTTAATCAGCTGAGGGGAAGAATGAGATCATGTCAGCAAAGTCGTTGACACCCAATAGGTGCTCAACAAATCTCTTAGGACTTGTACTTCATCATCCCTAGTGACCTCAAAAACCTTGGCTTAGTGTCAGTTTTTTCTAACAATAAAATAAAATGCCACTCATAAATAGAGTTAAAATATTAGTGTGACTAAACAGACAGCTAACAAACTGTTTCAAAATAGAAAAGAAAAAATGAAAATCAAAGAATCTGTCCACTAAAATGGAAATATTGTCTTCTAATAGCAGGCATAGATTCTGCCATGTTCCGTGTTTTAAAACAGCTTGTCAATCAGGAACACATAGAATGCAGAGAGCTAAAAAGGTATGAAAATGTTCTACTTTTTAAGTTGAATAATGGATATATAGTGTATCTTTAGTCTACCTTAATAAGGTACTAGGGGCCCCATGCACAAAAATTTGTGCACTCGGGGTTGGGGGGGTCCTCAGCCTGACCTGTGCCCTCTCGCAATCTGGGACCCCTAGGGGAATGTCCACCTGCTGGCATGCCTGGCCAGCCTGGGTGAGAGGCTGATTTCTGTTTGCAGGCTGGCCAAGCCCCCCATTTGGAACCCTCACCCCATGGGGTGTGGCCAGCCTGGGTGAGGGGCTGAGGGTTGTTTTCAGGCTGCCCACAGTTCCTTCAGGTTTGGGGTCCCTACTCAGGTGGCTGGTCAGCCTGGGTGAGGGGCTGAGAGCCAATTTCAGGCTCTCCAGAGCTCCCATTGATCCAACATCCCAGCGAGGCTGGCTGGAATCAGGTTTCTGGGTTTTATTTATCTTCCATAATTGAAATTTTGTTGCCTTGAGCAGAGGCCTAGGCAGGCAATGAAGCCTCCTATTTGCTTCAGCTCCGTGGCTTCTATAATTGAAACATTGTTGCCTTGAGCAGAGGCCCGGCAGTTTCAACTCCATTGCTGGTGCAACAGAAGCCTCCTGTTTGCTCTAGCTCCATGGCTGCTGGCAGCCATCTTGGCTGGGTTAATTTGCATACAGCCACTCTGATTGGTTGCTGGGTGTGGCTTGGCCAGTGGGCGTGGCTTAGGTGTCTCAGAGTGATGGTTAATTTGCATGTTACTCTTTTATTAGATTAGATAATTTACACACAACAAAATGCACCCATTTTAACTGTAGAATTCAATGGGTTCTGACAATAACATATACCTATGCAAGTCACCACCAAGGCACAGAATGTTTCCATCCTACCTTGTGCCTCCCCAAGCAATCACCTCCCCATCCCCAGGCCCAGCTTCCTACCTAGTCTCTGTCCCTAGATCTATTATACCATAACTAGAGACCTGGTGCATGAATTCATGCACGGGTGGGTTCCTCGGCCTGGCCTGTGATTGGGCTGATCAGGATCAATCCAGGCAGCTGGATGGGGGGGTGGGGGGAGGTGAAGAGGGGAAGGAAGGATCACAGGAGGTTGGCTGTAGGAGCGCACTAACCACCAAGGAGCAGCTCTTGCATTGTGTATCTGCCCCCTGGTGGTCAGTGCACATCATAGCTACTGTCGTCAGGGCTTAACAGTCGCATAGGCTTTTATATATATAGATTATTTAAATAATGCTTACCATTTGTACAAACTTCTTTCTATGTATGCTACATTTCATAGTTTAAAAATGAATCTGGTATTTGCCCACTAAAGTTAATGACAAATGCAAAAGACGCAAAAGAGAAACCATCCAAGCATTGTCATTACATCAATGGACAGCAGTATGGGCAGCTGACAGAGATGACTAGGGTAAGCCATTCGGTTCTAGACCCAATCTGACATGAACTGGCTGGTGGTATAGGCAAGTCACTTGTCTCCATATTAGTTTATTCTTAATAGATGGTGTATATGGTCCCATATGAGTAGAGTGACCATATAATTTGTCACACAAATCAGGATGTGTTAAAAGGAAGTGCTATTATTCATTAGGCCAGGGTAAGAGGTATAAACCAGATTGTATTCAGAAAACTTGGATTTAAGATGACACTAGTTATGATTCTCCTATAAGAGCACCTCCTATGATGTCCACAGTGACCTAAGGTTCTTTTGAAAAACTAAATTCCATAGAATTCTGGAAAGTGGTTATGTCAGGGAGCTAAAGTCTTTCATTCAAAGGTGATAGGCCTCTTCTAAGCCATGTAGTATTGAGATTACAAACTGGGCTGCCCGGCTACCAGGAGAAAGAGTCTGAGGCAGTGGGACACAAGGGGGCACACACACCAAAACTATGAAACCACTTTAGGAGGACCCAGGCAGCCTGATTATGAAAGCACTTAGCTGGGTTATGCTGTCTTTGTCACTCTATGAGGCAGACATTAAGGACACTATCAAGGCACAGCACCTCAGAACTCCCACTGTGCAAATTTCCCTTTAAGATAACCAAGTCTTTATTAACATACTGTTTGCAGGTGGGGTTGGGGAGAAACAGCAAGTCTTCACAGCTGTGAATTTCATGAAATGGACCAGCCTTAGGGACATCAGTAAAGTTATAGCATAGTAGTGCTTGAAAGTAGTGCATAGATACAAGAAAGTATTCATTGCAAAAATCGGTACAAACCACAGCTACGTGTTTATTACAAGACTATAACCGCTGGAATGACTGGCACAACTAAAATCAACTTTGATTTAATGAGGCTTTCTAAAGACCAGGCAAAAACACATAATTGCTTTAAATTGCATGTAGAGATTATCATCCACACCTCCAAGAGAAGTGTACAAAGAAGGATCTATTTGCCTTCAATTGCACAATCAGACTCCTTTGAATCACATCAATTTGCATAAACATAAAAACTTTTGGTTATTTGTCGTCATAAACCATGCTGCCATTTTAGCCAAAATGGGCTGCTGTGCTATTTCATTTATAAAATTGTAAAAGCAATTACTTAATGTATTCAAAGATCTTCATTACAAAATAAATAGCATTTGTATATATCAAATCAATGGCAACTACTTAATAACACAACTTTTTGATGTTGTTGTTGTTGTCCTCACCCAATGGATTTTCTTAGAGAGAGTGGGAAAGAGATAGGAAGGGAGAGAGTGAGAAGAGAGAGAGAGAGAGAGAGGAACATAAATGTGAAAGAGACACATAAATTGGTTGCCTCCCAGCAGGGGATCAAACCTGCAACCCAGATACATGCCCTTGACCAAGAATGGAAACAGAAACCTTTCAGTAGGCTGAGGCTCTAACCACTGACCAACATCAGCCAGGGTTAAAACAGCTTTTAGAATGTAAACACTTATCGCTTCTCGGCCTTTTGCCTAAGATCAAGTGTAAACACTTATATTACAGAGGCAACATTCTAAAAAGTAAACTTCCTGGTTGCTTACCCAATGGCTATTCATTCTTTTCTCGCTGGAGGGAATACAATCTAATAAATTGTAAATGCGCTGTACATTTAGGTGATATATTATATAATCTAACAAAATTTTATACCAAAAATAAAAACCCAAATATGTATTTATTTACATTTTTAAATAATACATACCTTGGAGAATTTTTAATACTATTAATTATCACTTGCTTGAAAACACAGTTCTTAGAAATGGAGCTAATAACTGGCCACTACAAACAAGTGAGGATTAGAACTAAACTTCTGTGCCTACATCTGGGCCTGCATCCACTTTCAGGTTAGTGGGGAAAATAACATTAGTACGGAATCTGGGTCTTACTCAGAGATCTGCTCCTCAGTCTAAGTCACCCCAAGGATTATTGTCTGGGCTTATTCTTATTGCAAAATCTCCTCTGACCCAATTCTCCAGCTCTAAATATTCAGTGGTACTATAAAAAAGCATAATAGAGAGTCAGGCACTTCAAGAGTTCTGATTCCAATTTGGGCTCTGTCTCTACTGGATCTACAAACACACTCAGATTGCCCAACGGACAAGTTTCCTTCTTGGCAACAAGGACACTACCTACCCTGCAAGGTGGTAGTGAGAACTGAATGAGGAAACATTCTCAAGGACCCTGGACTAGATGGTATCCCCTATCAGTTCTCTTCCCTTATCACTAACTTCAGGGTGATAGGGAAACTGTTACAAAGCTTTTAATGAACTAACTTCTGATTAAAGTTCAAAATAAAAGCTAGATGCCAGAAAAACAGTGAAAAGAGGAGGTGTGTTTACATATGTATTCTTAAATCTTTGCCTCCTCAGAAATTTTCTCACTTCTTATAGAAAAATTATTAACTACACATCCTCAGAGCAGTTGTCAAGAACACAAAAAGATCACAAAACTGTTTTTTGCCAAAAGCATAAAAAGGAGATCAATTTATTTATTTATTTTTAATTTGGAAAAGCTTTTACATCAATGCAGATAATGAAGAGCTGCACTCCAAGCCCCCCTTGCAGCCCCAGCCCCTCCTTCCCCCCTCTCTGATCCGCTGCTCCAAAACAAGCGTTGTCCCAGCACCCTTCTCCTGATTACACAGTGCAGAACCAGAATACGACTCCTCACTCTCCTCTGGGAGAATTCTTAACTTATTCAGCTCTATTAGCCGTGTCCTCCTCAGGATTTCTTTGTCCTGATAAAATCAAATCACATCTAACACTTACATTGAGGAATGAACTTCAGGTTTGTAATTTGTTAAATTCAGACGATGTGGTCCTGGCTCAACCACTTACTAGCAACATAACCCAAGGAAAACCATTTCACCAACTAGTCTAGGATTTCTCACATAGCTCTGAATAGCTAGAGCTTGAATAATAAAAACCTCCTACACTGCTATCCTCCAAATACTGTCAAAAGAATATAAATATCACTTACACAAACTGAAAACATGTATACTCAAGCTTTCTGAGTATACATTTATTATTACCATTTTATTAATATTGCACTATTTCTAGGTAACTAGTTTTCTTGTGACTCATAAGATTGAATCTCTTTGCTAAAGACAATGGAGTCTGACTTAAGCACTTTGCACAGATATTCATTCACTTACTCCTCACCATAACACTATTATTATTATTATCATTATTATCATCATCATCGTCCTCATTTTATGATAAGGAAACTGAAGTACAGGGAGGTTAAGTACTAGCCATGTCGTGGTGGAGCCAGGACTAAGACCCAGCCCGGTCTGTGCTCTTAGCCACTGTGCTAATGATACATTGACAACTTGCAATTATTTATTTTCCTGAGAAAACTATAACACATAATGTCATGGGAATCACGGAAGGCAAGTGACATCTATTGATCACTCTACTGATCACAACCGTTACTCTGCCTGAGTACCACACCTTACGTTATGCCTCGTCACAACCCTGAAGGAGAAGAATGTTTTGATTTTTAACAAATTACAAACCTGAAGTTCAGAGATTCAGTAAATTGCTTCAAATTCTAAAATTAATAAATCGGGAAGATAATATATAAAAAATACAAAAATTAAGCAGAGAACTGTTTAAATTCCTGCCCGTGTTCCTCAGTGGGAATCTCCTGAGTCAGCTCCTCCTCAACCTGGAGGCCTCATCCAGTCCCAGAGCTGACTCCACTGACTTAAATGCTAACCTTTGCTCCCACAACAATGAGATGGGAGTCTCCAGTATGCTGGGCCCACTGACCAAAGGGCCTGGAGGAGGGTAGGGGAATTTCATTCACATGCTGATGCCAAAATCTTCAGATTCAGAACTTGATGTCAGAACTGAGGTTGCATTAAAGAAAAGAAAAAAGGAAGAAATCACTATTAACATTAAGGCCCACCTCTGCTAGGGTTAATTAGAGGGCTAGTGAGAGAACCAAACTACCACTTACTACTTTAGTTCCATAGGAAAATATATTCCAAGTTCTAAGAAAAACCTTGCTATCAAAGACCATGGTAGCCTCTGTTTTGTGAGTTGGGGACTTCCTACACACCTTTTAGTTTGGGGAATCCAAGTTAGATGGGGCCCAGGCATATCCCCCAAACCACATGCAGTAAAATCCTGAACACATTTCACCTATAACCACTATCAGTTTTATAACTTATTTCCCCAACTTTGGACCAGATGTTATTACAGGTTTCATGGTATTTTTTACTCTTTTAGACATATTCCACATGGCTGTCTGGATGGGTTTGACCTGAGAACTCTACAGAGGTAGGGAGGTCTTCCATCCACCCCAATGTTGCTTCCTGGCTCTACAGAAATAGCCCTTTGGTATAAGATTGTGAGACTGTGGTTGGCTCAGGCATCCAGCCACCCTGCTGTGTGACAAGCTGCCTGAGCCTCAGTATCTTCAGTTATTAAACAAGAGAGAAGTAAATGAATGGTTTCTAGCTACCTAAACTCCCTCTTCAAACTTCAAATCAGATGAATCTGAACCAGATACAGGAAGTTGGGTGGAACCTAGATGACAGCTAGAACAGTTCAGTTATTAAGCTTCTACTACAATTAAAACACTTAGCAAGAGACAAATGAGGTATTACATACATTAAACATATTTAATACATATATTTACATCTAAAACATTTGGAGTAATATCTGGCAAAGAAAGCACTAGATAACATTGTCTATTGTTACTACAATCATTGTCCTTACAACAACTCTACTAAGCACAGATTATTCCCATTTTACAGGTGAGGAAATGGATACTCAAGATATTGATCAGAGTGATGCAATTGACAATGGACAAAGCCAACATTTTTAACCTCTAAACTATTCGATGAAAGAAGAGGAAAAAAAGCCATTTTGGCTGAGGGCTAAAAGGCTTTATCTGAAGATGACACTTATTAATGAAAATATCATATGTGTTCAGTACTTTCAAATACATTATTTTTTATTGTTGATATTATTACAGATATCCCCAGCCCCCTCCTTTGTCCACTCTTCCCCTGGCCTTCACCACACTATTGTCTGACCATTGCTATGCATACATGTTCTTTAGCGACGCTCTTCATCTTCTTTTATCCACTCCCCTCACACTCCTTCCTTCTGATCTCATAACACATAAAAATCCTGGAAGAAAACAGAGCCAATAAATCTCAGACATTTTGCATAGCAATATTTTTACCAATATATCACCGGGTAAGGGAAACAAAGGAAAAAAATAAACAAATGGGTCTACATCAAACTAAAAACTTCTGCACAGCTAAAGAAAGCAACAACAAAATGAAAATGGAAACTACTGTATGGGAGAACATATTTGCCAATGATACATCTGATAAGGGATATGTTATTTTGTTAACCCTTATGAAATTCTGAAAAGTAGGTAGAACTATGTCTCTATTTTCTTAATCATCCACAGTTCCTTATCCAGGATAGGTGCTCAAAAACTGTTTAGCTTTACTTTATTTGCCAATTTCAAATAAAATCCCTTCCAACTCCTTCAGAATTCACTGCAACTCATTCTACCTCTGAATGTAACACTGATTATCAAACACTTGCAAATGTTGATGGGAAATAGCCTCATCTTTGTTTTAAAGTTGTTGAGAGGAAAGAATAATTCTGGAGACCTGCCTGCCAAACAATAAGAAGACTATGCTGAATTGAGAGATGGTGAAGAAGGAAGGGGGCCTTTGACAAGCCAGTCACCCATTTTTAAATATAAAGGTGGCTCCTTCCCCACTTCACAATACATTCACCTGCTTAAAAGCATTTACTGAGCCCAGGCAGGAACACATGAGTGCTGTGCTAGATCCTGGGATGGGATGGTGAACAAGACAGGCCAAGTCCCAGACTTGTGGAAGGGCAGCCATGTACAAGTACAGTCCGTTTATGCAGCCTAGGGGAGGAGCTGTAGCTACCAGCTACACCAGGGGTGAGAGTGTACTGAGCTGAATTATGTCCCCATAAAGTCATATTGAAACCCTAACTCCTGGTAGCTCAGAATATGATTGTATTTGGAGATTATGCCTTTAAAGTAAGGTTAAATGAATTCCTATGGGTAGGACCTCATCCAATGTGATTGGTGTCCTTATAAGAGGATGTCTGGACCCACAAGACACACCAGTGATGTGCGGGCACAGAGGAAAAGCCATATGAACACATAGGGAGAAGGTGGCCACCTACAAGCCAGAGAAAGACACCTTAGGTACAGGGGTCCTCAAACTTTTTAAACAGGGGGCCAGTTCACTGTCCCTCAGACCGTTGGAGGGCCCAACTATAGTTTTAAAAAAAAAACTATGAATAAATTCCTAGCACACTGCACATATCTTATTTTAAGCAGGACAGGCGGCAGTGGCAAAAACACCTGGCATGTGGCCCGCGGGCCGTAGTTTGAGGATGCCTGCCTTAGGAGAAACCAACCTTGCCAACACTTTGGACTCTCAGCCTCTAGAACTATGACAAATAAATTTTAAGCCACCCAGTCTGTGGTGATTTGTTTAAGCCACCCAGTCTGTGGTGATTTGTTATGGAAGCCCAAGCCAACTAAAATAATGGGTGATGCTGAGAAGTAAAAGAGATGCCATCTGATAAAAAATAAGGTCATCACCAAGAAAATGGCAGCAGATCAGCAAAATGTGTACAGGTAGGGGATGGCATCATGAGAGATCCAAGATGATGGATTACTAGTGGAGACATGGAGTGGACTATGAGTGGGAAAGAAGAGACAGAATAATGCACTGATGTGTATCTAGAAGGGCGCATAAAAAATGAGGAAAATCCCCTGCCTAACCAGACCTCACAGGCCAATAAAGGTGGAAAAAGCTTAAACATGGGAAAAGTACCAAAAGAGGAAGGCAATAATTATCAAAAAACGCCATAAGGGAATAATGCAAAGGTGCCTCAAGGCTTATAGTGCTCAGATCCACAAGGAGAGGCTGGCAGGATCCTGTGTGTTGTGAGCAGGATTAGGGAGTGGACAAAAGAGAGTGGGGTAAGCAGAATCTTATGGGGCAGGCAGAAGGGGAAGTGAGGGAAATGACTGGAAAAGTGAAATGAAGGCAATCTATAGGAAGGCCAAGTCAGGCTGTCTGTGGATATTGCTACCTTTGAAATTGTCACCGTTGCCTGCAGAGATAAAGTGAATTAAATCAGAGCTAAGTTGATGGAACCAGGTCAGACATCCAAATGCTACTCCTAATGCTGTAGGGCATCAACATCAAGAATATAAAAGAAGCCCAGCTGGTGTGACTCAGTACTGAGCATGGATCTATGAACCAGGAGATCATGGTTTGATTCCTGGTCAGGGCACATGCCCGAGCTGCGGGCTCAATCTCCAGTGTGGGGTGTGCAGGAGGCAGCCAATCAATGATTCTCTCTCATCATTGATGTTTCTATTTCTCTCTCCCTTTCCTTTCCCCTCTGAAATAAATAAAAACATATTTTAAAAAATACATTAGAGGAATACATTGTGTAGCAAAACTCCATGTCTTACAGTGAAAGGTCATAGGAGAAGCCAGAAAATTAAAAAACTAAGATGTGGCTTCTTTCTGACCATTTGAAGAGAACAGTGAAGAAAAATTCAAGACTCACTGAGCTGAAGGGCTCCTGGCCCTGTTTCATCTTCAGGGTCTTAGGTCCCCTCCAGTAAACAGACTGAGGCAACACAGCAGAAGGAAGAACAGCAAACATCAAGGAAGATTCCAAAATCATATAGCCTGACTCTGATGGCTTAAAAATGTCTGGAAGAGTAACAGATATACTATAAATTGAGATGGCTCAGTATCAACATCATATTAACAGAGGAGCAAAAATTTCTTAACAAACAAAAAAAACCAAAATATTTCTGTTTTGCAAATCAAACATTGTTCTCTAATTTGGTTTTCTTTTACCCACCTATATCCTCCTGTATGGCCTGTGAACATATATAGAAATCTGACTATAAAAACATTTCCCTTCTGTTACAAAGAAAAGCCATATTCTCACAGTCATCAACTTTCTATTCATGTAAACAATCTCACTTTATTTTTGAGTTACTTTGTGGGAACAGATGGCTTCCAAATGTATGCCTTCTTACTACAGTACATGGAAGTAACACTACTGAACTCTTAAATTAAGATGCAGATAACACAGGCATGCTTCAAGTTTGTGTCTATATTAGTAGGCACAATTTTCCTAAACTAAGGTTTACTTGGAATTCTGACCTTTCTTTTTTAACTTTTGCCTTCTCTTGCCACCACCCCCCCCCTTTTTTTTGTTAAATACAAATTAGATCACACACACAAAAAAAAATATCTAAAATATAGCAACTGAAAATTCTGGTGCATAAAAACTTCCAGACAACAAAAAATTAGCAGCAATGACAGACTTCTAGACTTCTTATAAGTTATACATAAAGGCATCAGATATATAAATGTAGTTGGGTTTTATGGATGACATTCTTAAAACTTTTATGATATATTATAATTTCATAATTTGAAATAAACACTGCTATTAACACCAATTTACCTTAATTCCAACAACTGACACATCATTGAAAGTGTTCACAAATGGTGATCTCGGTGGCATTATCAGATCTAAACCCAGGCCAGATTCCCCTGGCGTCTCTCTAAGGCTAAGGCAGAAGTCTAATTTTCCAAAAAAGTTAAACCAAACCTGGAAAGTGACATCATATACAGGTTTTTGTGATGCACAGACATTATGGCCTGACTAATGAATGCATAACAACCCTAAGTAGAGTTAATAGAGTTTCTGCCATTTAAATTGTCAAATTTCTAGAAAAGCATACTTAATGCAGCACCTGTGGAGAGATGACTTTGGGGAGAGAAAGTAAATGCTGCCCAGTGTAAACAAAATGTCTTTATATCTATATCTATATCTATAGCTGCATCTGTATCTATATCAACAGATATAGATTAGATAGATATAGATACAGACAGACATATTAGGGGAAAAATAGAAAGTACACACAAAATAGGGAAACAATTTATGTTTAAATAAGCAATGATGAAGTTGAGTAACAGAATAGAAAAAGTCTGTACACACCAGAAGGACAGCAAAAGCAAAAAGGAATTGACTTCTGAACTGATCAACATCAACATGCATTTCAAAAGGTATCTATCTACCCTTTAAATGCTTACACTGAAGAATTTCTAAACCACAGCAGGAAAAAATTTAAGTTTGCAACAAAACTCAAAAAAAAATTAGTAAATTATTTAGATAAAGTTTGAAATAGTGGGGTATGCCAAAAATCAAATAAGATGTTGCAATGACTGACAGACTATCCAGCGGAATCATTTCAATGATGAAGGTCAAACCTTGAATGTCCTTTATAAACTGGCACAGAATAAAACTTTACATTCGCCCTAACCGGCTTGGCTCAGTGGATAGACCTTCAGCCTGCGGACTGAAAGGTCCCAGGTTTGATTCCGGTCAAGGGCATGTACCCTGGTTGCGGGCACATCCCCAGTAGGGGGTGTGCAGGAGGCAGCTGATCGATGTTTCTGACTCTCTGTCCCTCTCCCTTCCTCTCTGTAAAAAATCAATAAAATATATCTTAAAAAAAAACCACTTTGCATTCTATGGCCTATAATTGTACGCTATTATTCTAGGAACATGAGTAGCGTGCTCCTGCCTTTTCAATAACAAGTGGCCTAGCATGCAATGATGCGAGCAGTCTGTCTATGGAGATGGTTTTCATCAGACTAGTGCAGTGGTTCTCAACCTTCTGCCCTTTAAATACAGTTCCTCATGTTGTGACCCAGCCATAAAATTATTTTCATTGCTACTTCATAACTGTAATGTTGCTACTGTTATGAATCATAATGTCAATATCTGATATGCAGGATGGTCTTAGGTGACCCCTGTGAAAGGGTCGTTCGACCATCAAAGGGGTCGTGACCCACAGGTTGAGAACCGCTGGACTAGTGGAAGAGCACATCTGAACAGGATTCCCAGCCACCATATATATGTCTAAGCTGTTCTAAAAGTTTTACTTTAGAAGTCTTTACACCTTAACAAGAAGGAAATTAAAGCTAACAGAAGAAAAAGATAATAGGAAGAAAAAGGATGACTCATCACTTATTAATGGAGAAGTATTTTGAATACATGTAATGAAAATAGGTATTAATATGGTAGACACTACAATAAATAATAGTTACAGCAGTAACTAATAATTTAATAGCAGGAAACAATTCAAAACTAGGTATAACTTTTTAAGTATGTGATCTCAAAAGTGTCATTCCATTTGTAATAAAAAATCTTTATGGCCAAGATTATGGAACAGAACATATTTTTCAAAACAAAGAGATTTCTCTTTATCAAGTCCTGTGTGAATTCCAATGACTAAAGAGTCCTAATATCCCAAGGACTCCATTGCTATAGAATGGTACTGGGATGGGGAAGTCAGCCTTCAGTAGATAAACCTGCCCACATATCTCACATAAGATTCTTTGAATGTCTACAGACATTTGAGAGCGTTAGCTCAGACTAGGGCTTTAGTCTCACAGGATGACAAATTCCAGGCCTGTGGGCCATGTCCAAACAAAGGGCGTTTTGCTCTGTTACCATTATACAGTGATAGTCGGGTAGGAGGATATGACCATCGGCTTAAATGCTCTCTCTTACTAATTTATTTACCGATCTCAGTCTGTCAGGTTCTCACTCCACATTTTTTAACTATCTTTCCAACCACAGAATCTTAATAGGCATTTCTATCCAAACGCTCTTCATCCTACAAAACCAAACCCAAATCCCACTTGCACTGTGATGAAAGTCTTCCCTAGCCAGGTTAACTGAAATGGCCTTTTCCTTTGAATTTTGCAGACAGTCTATTTGTGGTATTTGGCATCTCACCTTGATCTGTCTGGAGGCTCCCAGGACTTTCTGGAACTGTTTGCTTCTCCTGTATTCCTGTCTTGTCTTACACTCTGCATCAACTACCATCCTCTGCACTTGCATATGCAGGATCTCAATGAATATTTTTTATGCTTCAATTCTATATTCCTGCCTGCCTAAACTCTTCATTTGCCATATAGTCTTTTCTGCTTCCAGCCTTCTCACAAAGATATTGTCAATGATATACTCTCTCCCTAATGAGACCAATTTTTCAACAATTGTTCTGCACATCAAATCCTAGGACTTTCTTTTATTTTCTATAACATTCTGCAATCAACCTAAGACAGACACTTTCTTTTTTTACTCATTCATTTTAATCTGCTTTATTTTAATCATGCAAACACCCTTTTGAACTTCTCCATCCCAAAATGACACTACTTGATAAATCTAGGAGGAAAAACAAACATTTTCTTTCCTTATGCACATACTAGAGGCCCAGTGCACGAAATTCATGCATGGATAGGGTTCCTAGTGGCTGCCGGCTGCTGGCCAGGACCTTCCTTTGTTCAGCGCACATCATAGCAAGCGATCGAACTCCCAGTTGGTTGAACTCCCTAGGGGACACTTTGCATATTAGGCTTTTATATATATAGATTGGTGCAATACTTTTCATCAGGTTCAATATTATGCCTCTTTATATTTAGTACTAGTCATTGTTTGTGCTATTGTCGTTACAAGCTATTCAAGTCACCTTTAATACAATGCAGCATGTATATTTCTAAAAACAAAAATATTATATCTATACTATAACTCTTCCTACTCATCCTGCAAAATAAATTTGTTCATTATCTCCCCAACCCCTCCAAGTAGAATTAAAACACTGTAAGAATGGATATGGGAATTCTCTGTTGGTCACTGCTGTATGCCTGGTGCCTAGAACAGTGCCTGGCACTTAGTGGTGCTTGATGGTATTTATGGAATGAATGTTATTTTACTGAATCCCCAGATTCTGCTCCTTTCCACCTTTTCCCCGCTTAATAGGAATACAGTCAAAAATGTAAATACTAAAGTGAAATTGTCAAAGTCCAGTCACCAGTTCACCATCTAAGTCGGAGGATGATTTTGAGCATATTACCTGACTTCTCCTAATTGAAATCTCCCCTGCTGTAAATGATGCTATGAATAGGCTTCTAGAAAAGACTGAAAGGAATAATGCAGATAGCACAGTGCACACACCAAGTGCTGATGATGGCTCTTTTGTTCACACTTCTCCTATTCAGCTAGTGTCACCTGCGTCACCAAACCTGAGTGGATCGGCCTTTCTTCCTCCCTCTCACCTGCAAAAAGACCAGACCCTGACAACAAAACTATTTTAACTCAAAACGAGGCTCAAAGTGAGAGTCTGAATTTTTTCCCTATGAAAAATGTGTTTGCATTTGAATCACTGACTTTAGACATCTACCGAGTGGCCCAGGGTCTCTATGTTGCTGTGTTTACATCTTCTGTCCAGATCAGCTACATGGCCCAAGAGTGCAGAGTGAGTACTGTACTCTGCATAGGTGGCTGCCAGAAGAGGTACTTTTACAAGGTAGAAACTAAATGGCCTGTATTGTACAACTGAACAGTGAAGAAAATATTTTTATGCCACTCCTATCTTACAAAATGTATCAAAAAGTACACTTTAATCTTAGGTCTTTAAGGACCTTCATGTGCCATTCTGATTTTAAGAGATATTCTATAAACTAAATATTAATCCAGGAAGAACCACTATCTTTATTGTATATGCTACTACTCATACTATCCACTCACACAGTGCAAAGTGGAGATAATTTTAACTCCTGCTTTATTTTGATTTTTGTTCTTCCAAATAAGGAACAGTGCTTAGTAAATGTCTTTAGAACAAAGGACAGAATACATTTGGTTTTCAGACTCATCAAGAAGAAAGAGAGGTCTCAAATAAATAAATCAGAAATTAAAGGGGATAAGTAATTGACACCACAAAAATAAAAAGGATTATAAGAAAAAATACAAATAAGTATATATCAATAAATTGGACAATCTGGAAGAAATGGGTAAATTCCTAGAAACATACAATCTCCCAAGACTGAATCAAGAAGAAACGGAAAATCTGAACAGACTGATGACTACCAAGGAAATCAAATCAGTAATCAAAAAACTCCAACAAACAAAAGTCCTGGACCAGATGCCTTCACAGGTGAAATTTACCAAACACTCAAAGATGAGTTAACATCTATCCTTCTCAAACTGGGCAAAAATAATTCAAGTGAAAGGAAAGCTCCCAAGATCATGTTATGAGGTCACCATTACCCTGACTGCAAAATCAAAGATCCTATATAATAAAAGCCTAATATGCTAAGTGTCTGTTCATCTGGTTGGCCATTCAACCAATCAAAGTGTATATGCTAATGATATGCTAAAGCCACTCAACTGCTCGCTATGATGTACACTGACCACCAGGGGGCAGATGCTCCAACGAGTAGGTTAGCTTGCTGCTGGGGCCTGGCCAATCGGGACTGAGAAATATGGGCCAGACACTCCCTGGAGCCCTCCCACCGTCCCTCCCTGGCCCCAATCATGCACTGGTGGGATCTCTCAGCCTGGTCTGCACCCTCTCGCAATTCAAGACCCCCTCAGGGGGTGTCAGAGAGCCAGTTTCAGCCCGATCCCGCAGGCCAGGCCAAGGGACCCCACTGGTGCAGAAATTCAGGCACCAGGCCTCTAGTATTACAAAAAATATATATATATAAGCCAATATCTCCGGTGAACATAGATGTAAAAATCCTCAACAAAATATTAGCAAACCAAATTCAGCAATATATTTAAAAGATCATACAACATGATCATGTGAGATTTATTCATGGGATGCAAGTTTGGTTCAATATCTACAAATCAATTAACATGATAATCCCCATAAACAAAATGAAAGATAAAAAGCACCAATAGAAGCAGAAAAAACATTTAACAAAATCCAGTATTCATTTATGTATTCAGCCAAGTGGGAACAGAGGAAACCTATCTCAACATAAAAAAAGCCATATATGACAAACCCACAGCTAACATCATACGCAACGAGAAAAGCTAAAAGTTTTTACCTTAAGATCAGAAACAAGAAAAAGATGTCCACTTTTACCATTTTTATTCAACACAGTATTGGAAGTCCTAGTCACAGCAATCAGACAAGAAAAAGAAATAAAAGGCATACCAAAAACCCTAATTTTAAAAGAAATATGTACCCTATGCTCATTGCAGCATTATTTACATAAGCAAATCAAAGTGCTCATAGGGTGCAACAGATAATTGGATAAAGAAGATATGGTACATATATACAAATGAATATTACTCAGCCATAAAAAGAATAAAATTTGACCAATATGAGATTGACCTAGAGGATATAATGTTAAGTGAAATAAGTCAGACAAACACATGTGATTTCACTTACATATGAAATCTAACGAATAAGTATGCAAAACAAAAACAGACTCATAGATACAGGAAACAAATTGATGGTTGCCCGATGGGAGGGGGGTTGCGGTTTAGGTGAAAAGGGTGAAGGGATTAAGAAGTACAAATTGGTAATTACAAAATAGTCACAGGGATGTAAAGTACTATATAGGAAATACAGTCAAGAACATTGTAATAATTATGTATGGTGCCAGGTAGATACTAGACTTACCAGGGAGATCACTTTGTAAATTATATAAATGTCTAACCACTATCTATACACCTGAAACTAATATAAAATAATACCAAGTATTGCCCTAGCTGGTTTGTTTCAGTGAATAGAGCATCGGCCTGTGGACTGAAGGGTCCTGGGTTTGATTCCAGTCAAGGGCACATGCCTGGGTTGCAGGCACAATCCCCAGTAGGGGGTATGCAGGAGGTAGCCAATCAATGATTCTCTCTCATCATTGATGTTTCTATCTCTCCCGTCCTCTCTGAAATCAATAAAAATATTTTTTAAAATAATAATAATAATACTGAGTGCCAACTGTAATTGAGAAATAAAATGTAATATATATGTATATGTATATGTATATGTATATGTATGTATGTATGTATCTAAACTAATAAAAGCGGAATAGTAAAATTAACCGTTTCTCCGGGACACCCACAGCCAATCAGAACGGCTGTATGCAAATTAGCCCAGCCAACATGGCGGCCGCCACTCACGGACCTGAGTAAACATTTAGGCAACATCCGTTGCAGCAGGAGCGAGAGCGAAACTACCTGCTCGCTGGCTCCTTAGCCTTTGGCCTGAAGCAAAAACGCACATTTGCAACAATTAAGTGTAACAATTGTTTCATTATAGAAGCCACGAGGTGTGGCGGCTCGCTCCACTCACGGACCTGAGTAAACGGACCTGAGTAAACGTTTAGGCAGCGTCCCTTGCAGCAGGAGCAAGAGCAAAACTACCTGCTTGCTGGCTCCTTAGCCTTTGGCCTGAAGCAAAAACGCACATTTGCAACAATTAAGTGTAACAATTGTTTCATTATAGAAGCTGCGAGGTGAGGCAGAGAGGAGAATTTGTTAGTAAAAGGCTGCCTTAAAGGAACAGCATCAATTATAGGAAACCTGCGTCCAGCCGGCCTTGCTGGGACGTTGGTCAATGGGAGCTGTGGGCAGCCTTAAAGCCCCTCACCCAGGCTCATCAGGCACACCAGCAGGTGGACATCCCCGAGGGGTCCCAGACTGCGAGAGGGCACAGGCCGGGCTGAGGGACCTCCCGAGTGCACAGAGCTGCTGCAGGGCGGGACAGCACAGGACCCAGGACCCGTGAGTGGGAAACAGGCAGCAGGGTTGCAGGGCATCGGGAAGCAGGAAAGAGGCGGCAGGGTCGGCAGCCTGCTTGGTGGGCTTCCCAGGCCCTTGGAGG
Organism: Murina feae; assembly: GCA_004026665.1. Lineage (NCBI taxonomy): Eukaryota > Metazoa > Chordata > Mammalia > Chiroptera > Vespertilionidae > Murina > Murina feae. The sequence continues at coordinate 346 of PVJC01001097.1, read as the reverse complement.
GGCATCGGGGAGCGGGTAGGAGGCGGCAGGGGGTCGGCAGCCTGCTTGGTGGGCTTCCCAGGCCCCTTGCAGGGCACCAGGAAGTGGGAAAGCAAGGTGGCAGGCTGGGGAGTGGGAGAGAGGCAGCAGGGCGGTCTCGGCCTGCTTGGCAGCTGCCCAGGCCCTTTGCGGGGCACCGGGGAGCGGGAAAGCAAGGCTGCAGGGGCCAGGGGCCTGCTTGGCAGCTCCCCAGACCCCTTGGCGGCACCGGGAAGTGGGAAAGGAAGGCAGCAGGGGACCAGTGAGTGGGAAAAAGTCAGTGGCCTGCTTGGCGGCTCCCCAGGCCCTTTGGGGGCCACTGGGGAGC
>PVJC01001096.1:0-101371 GCA_004026665.1 Murina feae | reverse complement strand
CTGCTCCGAGCCTCAGATGCGGCTGGGGGCAGGTCTCCAGTGGTGACACACACACACACATACACACACAAGGCGCCTGGCAGACTGGGGCCATCATAGGACATCCACTGAGGGGTCCCAGACTGTGAGAGGGCACAGGCCGGGCTGAGGGACTCCCTCCATCCCGAGTGCACAAATTTTTGTGCACCGGGCCCCTAGTATATATATATATTTCAGAGAGGAATGGAGAGGGAGAGAGAATGGAAACATCAATGGTTATCAGCAGATGAATGCATTAGAAAACTGTGGTACATCCACACAATGGAATACTATGTTGCTGTAAAAAAGAAGGCATTCTTACCATTTGCAACAGCATGGATGAAACTGGAGAGCATTATGCTAAGTGAAATAAGCCAATCAGTGAAAGAAAAATACCACATGATCTCACTCATTTGTGGAATATAAAGAACATTATAAAGTGTTGAAGAAAAATAGAAAGAGGCAAAAAAGCATCGAACAGACTATCAAACTACAGTAGGAAGTTAGGGGAAGGTTGGGGGGGGTAATAGATCAACCAAAGGACTTGTATACATGCATATAAGCATAACCAATTGACGCAAGACACTGGAGGGGGTTGCGAGGGCATGTGCTGGGGGAGGGGGAGGGGTGGATAGAGGAGGCGGTGGGGGGGAAGTCAATGGGGAAAAAAAGGGAGACATATGTACTACTATTTGTAATACCTTAAACAATAAAAAATAAATAAAAATTAAAAATAAATAAATAAATAAATAAATTTACTGTCAGAGAGACAAAGACAGGGATATTTCTTGCTTTCTCTGCTGCAGGAATTATGCCATCCTGTCTGGGAGAGGGGAATACAGAGTGACTGCTTAATGAGTATGGGATTTCCTTTTGGCTCGATGAAAATGCTTTAGAAATAGACAGAGCTGATGATTGCACAACACTGAATTTTGTAAATGCCACTATTTGTACATTTTTAAATGGTTAAATTGTGTGTTGTGTGAATTTCACCTCCATAAAATAAAAATAATAATTAAGCTATGGAAAAAAAAAGAAAGAAACATCAATGGTGAGAAAGAATCATTGATTGGCTGCCTCTTGCATGCCCCCCACTGGGGATTGAGCTCACAACCTGGGCACGTGCCCTGACTGGGAACTGAACCGTGAACTGCTGGTTCATAGGTCAATGCTCAACCACTAAGCAACACCAGCTGGGCCAGAATGCCTGGGCTTGAAATATCTCTTCCAGAACTTACTAATGTTCTTGGGCAAGTTATGAAAGTCTCTCTGCCTCAGTTTCTTACCTATTAAGGGGTAAATAATAGCACCTTCCTCATACAATTGTATGGCCTACATAAGATTATGTTGGTAAATACGTGGCTGTCTCTGGCTCATAAGAAGGATACAAGAAAAGTGAGCTTTTATTTCAAGCTGTTATTTTCTTTGACAGTTTTTACGTCTTCTACTCCAGGACCTTATTTCATTAATTCTTCTAGCAACCTATTTCATGTGACCTGTGGACCTTGTTAATTTTGCAGTCTTCTCTTTTAATCTCTCTGGGCCTTACTTTCTCCAATTTTAGGGTATGCAAGTTAGATTACTAATTTGGTATAATCTCCAAATTCCATTCTACTGCTGGAACAGTTGACATTCCTTTTTAATTGAGTCAAACTAACAATAAATACCGCTGAGATGAAATCATTTGATTTCCTTTTTTCCATGAGTCTAAAATACAACCTAACAACATGACATGCAGTAGTTTTGCCACTATAATGAACAAACACTAGATTTGTTTAGGAGGGGGAGGGGTAATCGAACTGGTTATATTCTTTGGAAGTGACTGAGGTAAATAAATTGGGGCATGAGGATGGAAATGTTGAGGAAAGGTATTAAACTGAATTCTGAACCTGTTTACATTCTTTTGTGGAAAGCACAATTTAGAACTGTATCACTTTACTAATAATATCTGGCGTTTCTGAATTGATTGTTCAATATATATATATATATATATATATATATATATATATATATATATATATATACCATTTTTTTCCCTGCTTCTGTAAAAAAAAAAAAAAAACCAAAAAACAAAAAACAAAACTACCAAATGTTTTGCTAGAGGTAATTATTATGTTTTGAATATCCATTCTTCTGTAAAATATATAAAATGTATAAACCTACAAAGTAGCTTTATATGTCCTCTTATGAGAAATGAGAAAATATCTTGGTTATTGCATGGAAATAACAGACATGGAAATCTAGATACACTGATACGTACAGGGACTGAGGGCAATATCTTTAAATGTGTCCCTTTACTCCAATGTGACATGATTAGCTAGTTTTGAATGTATTATTATAATGACCACTAAGGACATTAAAAAAAAGACCCATCTGTTCTCTATTAAATGCAGCCCCAAAGTCTCCCTTGGATTAGCAAAGCAAGCCACTAAATACTTCAGTGGGACTTCAAAAAAGCTGAGTTCTCCCTCAGAATCACTAAGGGATGAACTTCAAAGATTAGAGGTTTCACTTGGATCAATTCCCAGAAAATCAGGTTATTTACCAAATCTTATTTATGCAAACTATACAAACATGTTTTGATCTGCAGAGTACTAAAATAATGTTTAAGAAGAACAATAACCTTAAGTGAAAAGTCTGCCATGGAAAAGAACGAGGAACGCCGACTCTCTCTGGTCTGATTACCTTGTCTGTCTCCACTGATCAATTCAGCTGTACAACCACTATCAGATCTGCTGCCACTTTATGGCCAGGACTCTAGAAATAAGTAGCTGAAGTTTTTATTAATTCTGTTACATTAAATAATAAGATTAGGGGTTTTTTACACACATACCCACGCTCTGATACATATTTTAGCTTATTTCTGTTTGTTTGAAATTACAAGGTGGAATGGAGCCTAAATTATTTTTAGATGTCAACCTCTTCTTAAGACATTTTTCCATCTACAAGGATTTCTAGTATAAATTTGGGTTCACAAGCTGACTCTTCACATTAATTCATCTGAATGGAGAATTCAGAATGAAGTAGGTCTACCTTGGCACCTGTCCAACATAGGTGACTGGTATTGCCTGAGTCCTACTCATATCTTGCATTTATCTTTGTTATATTACATTTTAGTTATTTATTTACAGGTATGATTTCTATTACTATACTATTATTACTTTAGAAACATGGATTGTTTTATTCACGTATTCATTCCCACTAGTACACACAAGCCTGATATAAAATACTCAGCATATATTTGTTGTTAAATGAGTAACCAATTACATGAGAATCGGATAAATTTACATAACTTATAACATGATTTGCAATTATTTAGGTGTTATTAAGAAAGTAACATGCATACCAAAACTTTTCAGTGAAATGATAACTGTCAATATCAAATATAATATGAAATGCCTTAGCTGGGAATGCTTATTATTATTTGTCAATTCAAGATATTACATCAATCTTTTTGCTTATGATTAAAACCTTGAACTTAAATTTAGCATGTACAGAGTTATGTGAACTTTTAACCTTTTTTTTCTCTTTCTCTCAGTGATTTGGGTAGGTTGATTGTGCTGGATTCTGTTACTTGTAACTGGAAACAGATCCTTTATTTGAACATAACTGTCCAGTGATTTTTCATTTGGGTAAACATTTGTGGTTTTATGTTCCTAACTGCTGATCAGGAGAGAATGCATGAAAGGACACCGATATATTGTATAGTTACCAATGTTTACATTGTTTTGTACTTTGCAAACCCATGTGGTACTTTTGAAAAGAATATACATCTGGGAATGCAACAGCTTTTTAGCTGCTGGCTGAATGCAAATAACAGTTCATTTAGCATATACTGAGCACTTCTGCATGTTTAAATCAAAACTGTAACTAAATTTGAGTCAACTGGATTCCCTTTATAATCTGAAAATACTTTTATCTAGCCATCCACAGAAAAAAATAAACATGAAGATAATATAAAAAATTTCTAGCCTGTTTATAAACAGAATTTGGGCCAAATGTGTGCAATGCCACAACATTGAGTATCACGGAAACTTAAAACCAGTCAACTGCCGTCTTTACCCAAATTAACTACCAAAGAATTGGCTTGAAAAAGTTACTTAACTAAATTAACGAAATCAACAAGTTGTGTTGATATTAGTAAGACACAGTTTGATTGTCTTATCCAAGGGCTTGATTTTAGCTGAAGTTCGTATTTATCTAATCCTGGGCAGGTCTTGACTTTAGTTTTCTTCTTTTAGTTACAGCTATATTGACACTTGTGAGATTTTAGCATCATTTTTAAAAGTTCCTATTTGCAAGGTACTGGGCAAGGATTAGCAGTCCATGTTAGAGAGGTGGTTCAGTTAATAAACATGTTGAGGGCTCATTTAGCTAAAGCATTTCGAACTCTTTAGAAACAAAATAGCATTGTCAGATGTAATGCTAATACATCTAACTGACTAGGTATACAGATCATGAGAAAGGGAGGACAACTCAGTTCCTTTAAAATATCACTGAATGCTGAAGAGGGCCATTCTCACATACAGCAGTCCTTCTGCACGCCAGTGCTGTGCCTTTTCCTTTACCTCTCAATGAAGTCTGAGTATTTTCACCCACATTTCCTTCACTCTACCTTAATCATTTGTTTTGACAGCTCAGTTCATGGTTTCCTCCCAGGTAATATACTGTTCATTCATATACCCTGCTCTAGCTGTCCATACCAAGAAGGTATTAACCTTTGGATTTCACCTTGTCCTTGGTCATAAAAGAAAGTAGAATAGTCACTATTTTTAGGGAAAAAGCAAAAAATCTGGATAATATAGTTTATGTTAGTAATCTAATTATATTATCTATACTAATAAAAGGGTAATATGCTAATTAGGGTGGACATCTTCCAGATGTCCATCCGGATGTTCATTTGGACAAAGCCACAGTGATTGTGAGGCCCAGGCCATGAGCCCCGGGCATGAGCCCCGGCGACTGTAAGGCCGGGAGCTCAGGCCTTACAGTTGTGCGGCTGGCAGTGGCAGCAGCAGCAGGGTGATGGGGGCAGCGCCTTCCCCTGATCAGCCCAGTTGCCTCCTGCATAGGCGTCAGTAGGATATCCCCTGAGGGCTCCTGGACTGTGAGAGAGGGCAGGCTGGGCTGAGGGACCCCTCCCCCCCCACCCTCCCACAGTGCACAAATTTTCATGTACCGGGCCTCTAGTTGTTTATAAAAGTTCGAAGAGAAGCTATTGGTCTGTGAGGAATAACTTTTAGTCAAATATAACACCAGCGGAACTAACTTGTTTACGTCCTACTACATTCATCTTTAGAAGGGAGCAAAAACAACATGGGCATTGATATATGGTCCCTCCATTTTTTAGGGAAGACATGAAAAGTATGGCAATTTACCTGTAGGCATCTATTACAGTAAAGGAACGCTGCAGTGTTTCTATTTAAATGCAAATAAGTCACAATGTTGTGTAGAAAGTGATTTATTCTGATATGTTGCCCCCCTTACCCCCCCCCCCCCAGGATTTTAGGCTAGCTACTAGAAATTTTATCCAAGGACATCTGTTCAAGGTTCTACTTTATAAAATGGTCAAATATTCCTTAATGTTTATATCTATGGTCAAGGATAAAAAACCAATCAGGCTACCAAGATTTATAAGGCATGGCTTATTGAAAAATATTTCTTGGAGGGCTGCAGTTCCATAAACTGAATGAGGAACAATTTGATTTGTAGTTTTGGGGAGTGGTCCACTCACCACAAACTGTAACATGTCTTAGTAAATGAGCAAACCAGTTATACTTAACATTATCATCATAAACTTCCTGATTTCTATCTTATTTAGTATAGCTCCCCATTATAATGTCAACAGATAAACAGTGTGGTCAGAGAAAATTTACATTCTATATACCTAACTACATGTGGACACATATATACACACAGAGGTGAGATTATGAAAATTGAAATGTTAGCAGGTTATATATTGTGACTATTTCACCAAGCAAATTGGATTGCTATTTAGAGATTTAAATGAAAAACAGTTTTTCCTGTTTGGGAGGGTTTAAAGGAAATCTACTGGGAGATGCAGGGGCAGATCAACTAGCATTTTTTAATAAAATTTTTATTGTTATCTTTATTGTTCATATTATTATAGTTGTTCCTCTTTCCCCCCCATAGTTCCCCTCCTCCCAGTTCCCACCCCACCCTCTGCCCTTATCCCCACCCCCCACTGTCCTCATCCATAGGTGTATAATTTTTGTCCAGTCTCTTCCCACACCCCCAACACCCCTTTCCCCCTGAGAATTGTCAGTCCGCTCCCTTTCTATGCCCCTGATTCTATTCTATTCACCAGTTTATTCTGTTCATCAGATTTTTTATTCACTTGATTTTTGGGTCTACTTGTTGATAGATATGTATTTGTTGTTTATAATTTTTATCTTTACTTTTTCTTCTTCTTCCTCTTCTCAAAGGATATCTTTCAGCATTTCATATAATACTGGTTGGGTGGTGATGAACTCTTTTAGCTTTTTCTTGTCTGTGAAGCTCTTTATCTGACCTTCAATTCTGAATGATAGCTTTTCTGGGTAAAGTAATCTTGGTTGTAGGTTCTTGCTATTCATCACTTTGAATATTTCTTGCCACTCCCTTCTGGCCTGCCAAGTTTTTGTTGAGAAATCAGCTGACAGACATATGGGTTCCCCCTTGTAGGTAACTGACTGCTTTTCTCTTGCTGTTTTTAAGATTCTCTCTTTGTCTTTTGCCCTTGGCATTTTAATTATGATGTGTCTTGGTGTGGTCCTCCTTGGATTCCTTTTGTTTGGGATTCTCTGTGCTTCCTGGACTTGTAAGTCCATTTCTTTCACCAGGTAGGGGAAGTTTTCTGTCATTATTTCTCCAAATACGTTTTCAATAGCTTGCTCTCTCTCTTCTTCTGGCACCCCTATAATTCTGATGTTGGTGCGCTTGAAGTTGTCCCAGAGGCTTCTTACACTATCTTCATATTTTTGGATACTTTTTTCTTTTTTCTTTTCTGGTTGGGTATTTTTTGCTTCTTCATATTTTAAATCTTTGACTTGATTCTTGCGATCTTCTCGTCTGCTGTTGGATCTCTGTATATTATTCTTTATTTCAGTTAGTGTATGCTTAATTTCTAGCTGGTCCTTTTTCATATCCTCGAGGGTCTCATTAAATTTATCGGCGGTCTCTAGAAAATTCTTGAAAAACCTTATAATCGTGGTTTTGAACACTGTAACCAGTCGTTTGCTTTCCTCCATTTCTGTCATTTGTGACCTGTTTTGTCTCTGCATTTTGGCTGCTTTCCTGTGTCTATGGTGGGAGAACTTCTGTGCTGGAGACACCCTTATGGGGCAAGACTTGCATCAGTGGAGCTTTGGTGCTCACTGAGGCTGCCCCCTGAGTGTGTCCCTTTTGGATCTGAGGAGTTGTAATCTGGGTGGTCCTGCTCTGACCACGAGGTACACTGGCTCTTGGATCTCTAAGGAGATGCTATTTTAGCTTCTGCCTGAGGCTACCCAGGCTTTTATATGTAAAAGCCTCTATGCACAGCTTGGGAAGGGCAGAGTCTTGGGGAATCAACAGGGAGGAGCAAACAGCTTTGTCTGATTCTCAGCCCAGCCCTAAGAGGCACCGGGTCTCAGTGTCCCTCAGCACTGCTGAGAGAAAGCCACTCTGGAGTTCCTCCCGGTGCCAGATAGTCCAGCTTCTCCCTGTATGAATCTGGGTCCCCAGAAACTTGCCCAGAACTGGAGTTCAGAGCTGTCGGGAGCTTGTGACTCCCTCTGGATTGAAAAAGAGAACCACGTCCTCAGTTGCCAGCCCTTTCTGTGAGCCCTTTCCTCTCGCCTCTGTACCTCTGCACTTTACTTCCGCACCTCCTCTGAGTCTCAGTCTCTTTCTAGTTGTAGAATTTCCACTCAGCCAGCCTTCCTGTGGGTCTGGGTGGTGTCCGTTTATTCTTTTTGTTGTGGTTTTGAAATGGTTGTGTGAGGCTGCAATTCCAGGTGTTTTACCTATGCCACCATCTTGGTTTCTCTCAACTAGCTTTTCTGTGGTCCCTTACCACTTTAATATGTAGGGGACACAGTGGAAGAGGCAGGTGCCTGGGCTATATAGGATTGTTTCTGGTATCAGTGGAATGAACATTTGTAGTTACCTGTAGGTTTAACCTGAGATATCACCAACAATTTTAGTTATACTATATTTTTTTAGTACTTTCACATAAGTAGGTAATATATATATATATATATATATATATATATATATATATATAGGCAAAAATGCTAAGTGTCCTTCCAACTGATAGATATGATATACACTGCCCACCAGGGGCAGACCAGACGCTCAATGCAGGAGCTGCCATGATGCACACTGACTATTTAAAAATAAACAGCACCACAGACCTGGTGCGGGACAACCAACATTCAGTTTCCCCCAAGTGGGACACAGGCCCTACCACCACCCTGGAGCAACACCCCACCAAATTGCAGCCAACACTGCGAAGATCCTATGGCACAAAATGTGGTCTACAGCCCAGCCCAGCCCAAATGGTGTCTGTGGGTGCCAGTCAATGGCATCGCATAAGCAATTCCAGCTTCCTCTCCCTAGCGACTAGCTTCATTGGAGTTTCTTCACCCCAGGAACACGACTTGCTTTACAGTCAGGTGCAAACATTTTACACTTTAACCAAATGTCTGTGAAGCATTTTCACGTGCCTCGTCTCATTTGATCCTCACAGAAGTCCTGGAGTAGGTAGGTAGGAGACTCGGTAGAATCCTATTTTCTTTTCATTAGCCGGAAAACGGAGATTTAGAAAGTTCAGAAACTTGACCCGGCAGAAAAGACGTAAGGAATGGTGGACCTTGAAAATGACTTCAGGTTTTCTCATTGTGCAGAATATAGTCCGCCACTGCTGCAGTTAAATATTTTACCCTTTGTTCTCCCTGCCTGATCTCCAATGATAATCTGTTTAGTGTTGATATTTACTGCTGTGCTGCTGACAATTACCTGAGAGAGAAGTTGGGGTGCTTCACTGGGCTGGAAAAAGGTTAGCTAAATTAGAAAGCAGGCCTAATTAAGCAAGTTTATTCTATAAGTATAAAAGGCTAAGTTGACTCATGCATGTGCGATACATATACTAGTAAAACTCTTGCTGGTGCCAATCGCATGCATGTGTTTTGATCTGTCATTGTCAATCGTGAATTTGGTTGACACTTCTATTACAGAGAAAGGCGAATAGTGATATTAAAATATTTCTTCTAATTAATTTTCTTTCAGTTTCCTGATAATGATGCAATAATGTTTATAAGACCTTGAGTTTTTAAGGTCACAATAACCCAGAAGAATAATTTTTACATTTAAATATAGTAGTTTTTTTCTTACTTAAAAATATTCCATTGATCTTTTACAGTAGTAAAATAAAAATTCAAAAATGATTACGTAGAAGTCCATAAACCAACTAATGTCAGAATAAGTGGGATTTTTTTTTTTTCTTAGCCTTTAGGAAAATTCCAACACATACTTCAACTTCTCGCATGATTTTTAGTTTGCAGAACACAATTTAATATTTTATTTATAGAGGGCAGGAGAAATGGTAACAAAACTTTAATATTTGATTTCTGAATATCTGTGCTTCCCTCTCCCTCCAAAAAAGGATAGTGTGTGTGTGTGGGGGGGGGAGGGGGCTTGGGGGAGGGTCTTTATAACATTACTACCATGAAATCTACATCTATGTACTTCTTGTACTATCACACTTTTCCCCCCATAAAATTTCATATGCAACAATTCAGCCGAGCCAAATTCTTGCATATCTGCTCTCTGTTTTGGCCTGGAGTAATGTGTGGGAAACTGAACACCCCGAGCCTCTTCGTAAAGCACCACTAGCAGGCACTGTTAGAGCATTTTCAGGCGTATTCACTCCACTCCGGCAAAAATGGAACAGCGGCTTGCATCAACGGAGGATCAGCGAACACAATCTCATAGCAACAGACACCATCACAGTCCCTCATTACAAGCTTTGTCCAACAATCAAGTCTTTAACCAGAACAAAGGTTGACAGTGATTAATCATTAAGCGGTTCCTTGTTCCTCCGCGCACGTGTTCTCGGCAGCCTCCTGCAGAGGCAGGCTGGCATGTTTCCTGCCTCTGTGCTCTGCTGTGCCAGGTCTGAAGGGACAGCCACGCAGCCTTCTCACTATTTTAATTTCAGATGCTACCAACGTCCACGGAGTTTCTATGTGCACATGTCTGGACTTTTATTCTGAGCCTGGCAGACTCTGAATGGATAGAGGGAGTGAGGACATAATAAGCTGTTAACGCCACATCTGCTTACTAGATTAGGTTAAAAGATGGAAGAAGAAATTGACTAAACACTGTTTTCTAGAATAAACCTTTGAATTCTGTTTGTTTCCTTAAGCAACACAATAAGTTGAAATAATTTAGCTGTGCAGTGAACTTAAGATACCTTTCCTACTGCTTGTACATTAAAAAGCTTCTATGTTGACAAAGCACCATGTTTTGAAATGCAACAAAAACATTTTTAGAAATCCTCTTTCAGATCATTCTGTTTCACAGGGCAAGGGAGTTGGAATGCTAACTAACATCGCCATTATTTTATTCAATGCTCCTCTTGTGTTTTTTTAATTACCTGACTAGGTGCTATTTATCTTAAGCTGGTCATACAACTGGAACATGTACTCATCTTAATAGATTGACTTGGAGGTTCTATTTTTTCAACATGTAAATCACGTTATGTGTGGACGAGGTGAAGAGGGAAAAGTAGCTATGAGAGGTTTCTAGGAGGTGAGGGGCAAAGGTTAACTAATGGAAACAACAACAAAAATGACCAGTGGAAGTCAGTTATGTCAACACCAAATATATTGTTTTTGCAATAACATCAGACCTAACAAAAACCAAATTGAGATAACTCTAAGAATTCTTTGTGTGTATTAACTTCTTTTTATCAAAGTTGTCAGAAATCAGTGATGGCAAGTCTCCAGTAATTCAAGTAGTAGATGTAAACCATTACGCCTACAATGTAAAACCTAAAGCATGACATCCAATCACAAAACATGGAAGATGCAATTTTCCTGGTGTACGCAGCATTTAGTGCACAGCTGTAAATTCTTTAACCCGAGTTTGATATTCACTAAGGAAAGGGAAATGCCAATGACATCCTACAAACAAAAGGACCACCTTATTATTGATAACTAAGGTCATCATGCAAATTATGTGACAGGGATGACATAATGGTCATTGACTTGTGTTAAGATCAAAGCAGCCTGTTAGAAACCCCATTCAGAAAATGAACATTTTTTTAAGTAGAGCCTCCTGGGATTAACATTTAAAACTAATAACAGTGAACTTTGAATTGTGAGGGAAAGCAGTGAGGAGCTATAAGAGGAAAGCTTTCAGAGTTTGAGATGGTTTTAGACTATATGCTTATAAACAAACCCATCTGATTATTTTAACTCAACTGAACTGAACTCAACTCAACTTGTAGTAACCTATTCCAGCTGGTTCTATGTATCTCTGTATTTAGGGAAAATGAACTTCACCTCACACAAATATTCTTTAAAAACACATATTTGACTTGAACTGTTCGGCTAATCCTCAATCTTTTTCCAATTAAAAGATAAACTTGTAACATCTGGGGGCTTATGTCAAAGTCTCAGGGCAAAGATCTAAATCAATTACAAGTCAAGGGATTCTAAAACAGTGTGTAAATGGCATGGAACATTAGAGCAATTTCTAAATCACGGGGTATACAAAACTCAAGGATATTCCCATACATGCTTATTGGCATAATTATTTCTAAATAACAATAATAAAGATCATATGCTATGCACTTTATGCAAGATCACATTTCATAACCATAACAACCTTCTAAGTAGGCCCTATTAGTATTCCCATTTTACAGATGAGAGAACTGACATTTTGAGGTGGTAAATAATTCATCTAGTTCAGGGGTCCTCAAACTTTTTAAACAGGGGGCCAGTTCACTGTCCCTCAGACTGTTGGAGGGCCGGACTATAGTTAAAAACAAACAAACTATGAGCAAATTCCTATGCACACTGCACATATCTCATTTTAAGCAGGACAGGCAGCGGCGGCAAAAACACCCGGTGGGCCGGATAAATGTCCTCGGCAGGCCACATGTGGCCCGCGTGCCATAGTTTAAGGGTGCCTGAAGTATGCAATGGAGCCAAAATTCTAATTCAGACAGCCTGACTCCAGAGCCCTGCTATAATGCTGGCATAAGAAATATAAAAATGAACTCATCCAGAGTCTCTATTATAAAGCAGTGGTAAATATCCAGTACTGGCACTTAGTCGTATATAATAAAAGCCCAGCGACCATAATGGCAGAACGACCAGAACAACCGCTTAGTACTATGGAAAATATTAGTACTATGAAGTGCACTGACCACCTCTTGGTCCCTTTCCAGCAGGCTCCAATCACTGGATGGCAAATAGGGAATCGGGGTGGGTGGTGGGGGATGTGGGTAATGCCAGGCCAAGACCCCCACCCAGCTGGTTGCCCCACACCCAGAGGCCAACCCACAGCGGGGGTGGGGTTGGTGAGTGGGCAGGACTGGCTGACCTCTCAACCCCTCCCCCCGGGCATCAGGCTCCCATCGCCCCACAGCAAACTGGGAACCTGGGTGGGTGGTGGCAAGGGGTGGGGCTGGCTGCAGGCAGCTGGGGAAGATGGCCCTGATCGCAGCCTAAATCTAGGGACCATACCCGTGAACGATTTCATGTGCTGGGCCTCTAGTATATAAATATGAAGCAATATATTCTAGTACAGGTATATAATTTGGAGATATAGGGCCTGAATTTGATATCGGAGTAATATGACATTAAGTTGCTTCATTTTCCTTAACTTCAGTTTTCTCACCTGTAAAAGCAGTATGATACTTAATTCCCAGTGTAGAATATGACATAATATATGTAAAAAACATTTTGTAAACACTACTCTGGTTGGCCATAATAAAAGCAGGAGGCTGCAGACATGTTTTCTATTGAGCCAATACAATGAATGTGTAAGAATAAAGAACAATAAAATAAAAGTGCTAAGAAGACAACAACAACAAAAATAAGGCAATTCATGGACACATCTTAGTTATGACCCATGTATGTCAAAATGTGTAGAAGATTCTTTATACCACAGGGAAGACATAGCCAAAGTAAACTGAATAATAAATTAATTTTCTGCAGGCCTTAAAGCATAGTTGTTAAGAATATAAACTTTGCACTAAGATTTGGGCTTAAATCCTGGACAAGTTACTCTAGTCTTAAGATTTTGGTTTTTCTCATTAGTGAAGATTATAAATATAGGAATTAAAGGAGATTATATTTATGAAGTGCTTCATATAACAAGGCTCAGGTAATATTGGAGACTATTATTATCTTTTGATATCATTACGGTTTATTTATTTTATTATTATTTTTTAAATCCCCACCTGAGGTTATGTTTGTTTTTTATTGATTTTTAGAGAGAGAGTGAGAGAAGGAGAGAAACATCAAGGTTGCCTCATGTAGGCGCCCTGACCAGGGATTAAACCTGCAACCTCTTAGTGTATAAGACAACATTCCAACCAACTGAGCCAACCAGCCAGAGCTGATGTCATTACAGTTTAAAAGCAATAATATAATTTAAGGAGAGTGATACATCAGAGACCACACATTTGTGCCTTGCAGAGCCTTAACAAAGGAGGTTTAAGGAAATGCACATAAAAATGGCTTTGGGGGCTGCCTTTAAGTACTTGGTCAAGTTGATTCTACAGTCTGTTTGCTCAAGACTTAATCTTTACTTAAATGGATTGGCTTCAATGGTCAGTTCTTATCAGTGCTTCAGATTGGGTCTCTGTGTCTGTGTAGATAGATAGCTTCATTCAATGAAATGTAGTTTAATTTATTATCTGAATCTGGAACTACTCTCTGATTAGTCACGAGAACAGACACTGACTATTTGTATTGGGGTGGTGGTGGTTGGAGATAGTTCATGTTGGGAGGAAGCATAGAGCAAGAAAGTGAAGAAGACAGGAGAGAAAGCCTATAAAATGAAAGCTGGAGATCAAAGAGTCATCCTGACCATCCTGCTTCTCCCAGCAGTGGGAAGCTCTCGGCTGATCACATGATCAATTACCACCTGCCCGGGTCAGGACTCTTACTAGTCATGATGCTTCTTACAACCCACTCCTGCTGATGGTTTGAATTTCTCTTTCCTCGAGTTTGCAGAAGCTGGTTTCATCCTTTCTGGCAGAGATATTCAGACTCCAGGAGGAACATTAGCTGTGGGAATGTAAACTAACCGAGATACAATTTTATAAGGTCTTTTGGAAATAGAGGGCTCCTTATGTCCATTTAGATTAAAAAAAAACAACAAAAAAACACAACACACTAAAATGCTCTTCTAGATTGATTCTGAATGGAATTATGGTCTTTTGAATGATAAAAGAGTTGGTACACTATATGTACACTTAGTGTCCTGAAAAAGAAGAAAAAACTAACTTTGATTCAGAATGCTTTCAGATTATAACACAAAACAGGAAGAATTGCGTCAAAAATTCTATGGAAAATATTAGTTTAAATAGCTAAAAAAAAGAAAAAGAAAAAGAAAAAAAGAGGGGGGTGGAATAGGGGGAAGAACCAGTCAAGTATTTCCAGTTGTCCTTTCCTCTGATACATGGGAACTACATAAAATTTACAATTTTTGAAAATAATACTAAGGTGTAGTAATTTTAAAAATAATTTAGTAGTAAGATGACATATATGAGTAACCAGTAATGATGATAATAAGAATAATCAACATGTATTGAGGGCTAAGTATGGGGCATATTACTAAATAATTTAAAGACATTACCCTATTTAATCTGCACAAAATCTTTCTAGGTGTATCTTGCTATTCCCCCAATTTCATGGATGCATAAAATGAAGCTTTTAGAAAAGTTAACTAAATTGCACAATATCTTTATTTCAGTTAGTAAATGGTGAATTCAAATCCAGTGTAATGAATAGGTGTGCTTTGGTTTATGCAACCCTTGATTTCTGAAAAATTGCACATAAGTGAAATCTTAAAAACCAAACCATGAAGGTGTGGGAAGGGTGGGTGGAAGGGGTCAATGGGAAAAAAAACACAAGGGAGGCATTTGTAATAATATCAACAATAAAGATAAATTTTAAAAACAACAACCAAACCACGTTCTAAGATTCTGAAAATGGATTTCACTCCCTTCTTTCCTTCCTTCCTTTAATATATATATACTAGGGGTCCAGTGCACAAAAATTTGTGCACTTGCGGGGGGGGGGGGTCCTTCAACCCAGCCTGTGCCTTCACGCAGTCTGGGACCCCTCAGGGGATGTCCACCTGCTGGCATGCCTGGCCAGCCTGGGTGAGGGGCTGATGGCCATTTCAGGCTGCCCACATCACCTTCAGGATTTGGGTCCTTACTGGGGTGCCTGGCTAGAAGCAGGTATCTGGGGTTTCTTTATCTTCTATAATTGAAACTTTGTAGCTTTGAGTAGAGCTCAGGGCCCACAGGGCCCTGGCTTCCTCCATTGCCCAGGGCAACTCCAGGTGCGTGGCCACCATCTTAGTTGAGTTAATTTGCATATTTGCTCCTGATTGGTTGGTGGGTGTGGCTTGTGGGTATAATTGAGTGAGGGTCAATTTGCATGTTACTCTTTTATTAGATTATATATATATATTTAAGTTCCTACTGTACCATGTACTGGGATTGCAACAGTCAATAAAACAGAGTCCTGACTCTCCCAAAACAGATATAATAGTGCAGGAAAACAGGTAATAAACATGAGAATAAGTATCACATGATGAGAGCTGTAAGAGAAGAGAAAGTAGACTGGGTCATACGGTGTGCCGGAGGCATAAATTGTAGGCGGTAAAGTGATCAGAGAAGATACCTGGGATAATGACATTTGACCTGAAGGAAGTGAAGGGATAGTTGGAGGAATTCCACGTCCTAAAGTTTCTGAAGTTGTGAGGTGGTGGCATGTTTGGTATGTTTGAAGCATGACTAGCAGACTGATGTGGCTGGTATAGAGAAAGGGAGAATGGTGGTGGTGGTGATAGTGTGGTGGTGGTGGAGGAGTGGGTGGGGTGGTCCTGTATAGGGCCTTCTCTGCAATTGTCAGAATTTTCACTTTTCCTGTGAGGGATATGGAAAGGCATTAGAGGATTTTTGGCAGAGGAGTGACATGATCTGATTTACGTTTCACACACCACTCTGTTAGCCCTGTAGTGAATAGCTTGTAGGGGAAAGGGAGGCCAGTAAGAAAGGCCATAGGAGTAGCTCATGGGAGAGATAGTAGTTTGGACCATGGCAGTGGGAAGTGGCCGGGTTCCAGAGACTCTCAGAGGCAGAACCAATCGAGTTAACCAATGGACTGGATGTGGAGTGTGAGAAAGAAAAAACATGTCAAAGGCAGTTATAAGATGTTTGGCCTGAGCAAAGGGAAGGATAGAGTTATTTTCTGAGATGGGAAAACTGTGAGACAAACACTTTGCTTTGTTTTTTGGTTTTCAGGGGCGTGGGAGGGGGTTGGAGAGAAAGTATTTAACTTGGATTATGTCCAGGTGGAGATGCTTAACACATCCAAGTGTAGGTGTCAGGTAGGCAACTTGATATATGAGTCTGGTGTTTGGGAGACAGATCCAGGCTGAAAATACAAATCTGGGAGTTGTCAGCATAGGGAAGATATTTAAAGCCATGAATTTGGGTGTTATCACCTAGGGAGTGAGCGTAGTTAAAGAAGAAGTCCAAAGATTGAACTCTGGCACCCCATTGTTTAGAAGTCTGGCAGATGAAGAAGAAACTAGCGAAAGAGATCAAACACTGTCAAAGATTTGCATCCTAAAAATCAAGCAAAGAACGTAGGTCCAGGAGAAGAGAGCGATCAACAGATTCAATACTCAGTAAGTCGTGTAAAATGAGAGTTAAGAATTGACATTGGAAGATAAGCGATACTTTATGGCAAGTCCAGAGACAAAAACTGACTGGAATGGGTTCAGGATGCAATGAGGAGAAATGAGGATCAGAGTTTTTGGAAAGAAGGAGGGCAGAAAGCTGGAGAGATAGCAGAGGGAATGTGGAGGCTGTTGGTTTGTTTAGGCTTATATGCTTATGAAAGTAATTTAAAGGAAAATGGCAAATGTCTTAGTAATGTAAACCTGTCTCTTTATTTTATCTGCTTCATAATATATGTATACTTTAATATATTGGTTTTACTTCTGTAGCTAAAAAAAATTACTAAAAGTATTACTACTAAAATTTTAATAGTGCTAATGATAGTCTTTAGTTATTATCCTGATCATAGCAATCATTTTGAATATAATATCTATAGGGTTGATCTCTAATACTTTTGCAACAGAGAGCGACTAGCTTCTACTTGAAGTCTTCCAGGTGGAAATACCTGTTTGGATGTGCTCCAAAAATCACAAACAAGTTTTTGATTAAAATACAGTTAGAGCCACATTATGGGAAAATGTTATGGAAAAAATTAGTTGTTCACACAGTTCAGATATAACTCTTGGCGTATCAAATTTTATTTGGGCTTACTTTCTGAGTCCTATAAAAATACACTTAAGTTGCCTATTACAACTACTTCAGCAGCAAGTGGCTCTCCATAACAATAATAATAGTAATAACAATGTTGATGTAGAACCAGACATCTGGCAGTGAATAATGGATTGACAAGCTACTGGAAACAGCACAGCTGGGGGAATGGGTCAAATTTATAAGATCATAATATTAGGAGGATGTGATTGTACATGGTAGCCCATTTTAGATGAAACTTTTGCTCAATAAAAGAAATCCAGCTGCTAGTTTGTAAATTTCCCACCACAGTCATGACTCAAAACTGCAGATTTTGGTTATCTAAGTCTCCCAGCTCTGGTGTTTATGCTCCTCTGTTATGTGCCATTTAATGAGGCTATAGAGAGCTTTCAGTCAGTGGATCCACTCTCTCCATGGCCCATGCTGCAAGCAATGGATCCACCCTCTCCATGGCCCATGCTGCAGGCCCATGGTGAAGGCGAGTGCATGTTAGATGGAACAATCTGCACATACAGTTTAACAGGGAAAAAAAGAAGAGCAACTGAGAAGGCGCCTCCTGAATCCTTACTTTACTTCTAACCTTCAACAAAGGCCAACGTAATTTTTAAGACCATCGTTAGGCAAAAGAGTATAAAAGGCAAAGTGTGCTATCAAAACTCCCTTTTACTACTATCTGTCCCTCCCCTTCCCCCCCCCCCTTTGTCTCATCAGTTCTAGTTGTTCTGAAGCAACTCTCTTCTGCCCAGGAATCTGAACCCTCTGTTTGCTCCTGAAGTCTAAGTAATACTTGCCTTCCCCAGTAAGATTGCATGCCTCAGATTTATAAAGGTCCCTTTTTGCTATAAAAAATTATCTACCTTGCCCTGGCCTGTGTTACTCAGTGGTTAGAGCATTGGCCCATGCACCGAAGGATGGCTGGTTCAATGACTGGTCTAGGGCATGTACCTGGGTTGCAGGTTTAATCCCCAACCTCAGTCAGGGCACACGTGGGAGGCAACCAATCCATGTGTTTCTTTCACATCATGTCTCTCTCTCTCCTCTCCCCCTTCTTTCCCACTCTCTCTGAAAAACAATGGAAAAAATATCCTCAGATGAGGATTAAAAAACTTATCTACCTTAAGGCCAATTTTTCTTTGTTCTCAGCTGGGTCAGTACTTTTCAAACTTCAATGCACATATGAGTCACTTTGGGATCTTGTTAAGAGCCAGGGTCTCATTTAGTAGGTCTTGGGTGGGGGTTTATTGAAAGTCTGAGGTTTTGCATTTTAACAAGCTCCATGACAGATGCTGCTGGTCCACAGGCCATACTGAGTATGCTAGGTGACACAAAGCTAAATGGATACCAAACTCTACCGGCAGAGTTTTACTCTATGCCTGCTTTCACTTAATGCCTATAGTTCTGCAAATATATGTCAGGTATTAGCCAGAAAAAGTGAATGAAACAGGGATTTTATGTCAGGGGCTGAGTTTAAGGTAGAAAATTTTTGTCAGATGAAAGAGAGGCTGTTACTCCTTTAAAAAATTGAGTGATCTTCAGCTCACCAGAAATCTAGAGCTAGACTTCAGTGGATAAAACCGGAAGTTATCCTCTGTGAAGCTTTGCCTCAATAGGGTGGTGACAGCTATGCTTCAAGGATAGAGGATAGACTCTGATGTAGGGATTATTGAGTTACTCCTGTTGTGCATAAATATCCAATGCAATGCCCAGATGTCGTAAACCCCCCAAAACCACGAGGTAGTCCCGAAACCGCTGCAAGAACATGAGAGCTTTATTATTCGAGTTAACTCGGACTTCCCGCTCGCCCACCGAAAACAGCAGCGAGACGGGGCAGGAAGTGCGGGTTTTCAGGAAAACAAAGGATTTATAGGGCCGGAAGTAGTGGGTGGGGTAACATGTGTGGCCCCTGTTGATTGGTCGAGGGAAGGTCCTGGGCCGGGCATTTCCTCTGCATCCCTATTGGCAGGTCTGCACTCTCGCACCGCCCTTCCGCCCTTCCACTCCCATTTCATGGCGCGCTTGTGTGTGTGTGTGTGTGTGTGTGTGTGTGTGTGTGTGTAGAGCTGAAAGCCTAGGTAAACATGAAAACATGAATGGTAAACATGAAAGCCTTCCTTCAACTCATCTCCCCAGCCCTCAGCCTCGATCAGTCATCTCTCACATGTGCTCCCATGGAATCCTGGGCTACTTCCTACTGAAGCTTTTGTCACACTATGTGGGTTCTTCTTACCCATTAGACCAGCTCTGTTTGAAGGAAGAATTGTGTCATGTCACTACTGTACCTGTGGTCATGGTCTCACCCACAGCAGTGATTGATAAGTATTTGTTAAATGAACAGAAAAGTCTGTTTTCCCAGCTTCTGTGACTAATGCCTTCAGTTCCCTAACTAAGATTAAAGATAATAATCCATCATGAACCCAATACATCGAAGCCTCCTTGTGTGTTGCTCACTGAATGTTGGCAGCTTTCTGACGACTGGGCCTGGCCATCCTTCCTGAACAACTCGTGGGTGGCTGGGGACATGTGATTAGCTCTGGCCATTGAGCTGTGAGCTGAAGGAATGTGTGTTACTCTCTGGCTAAATATTTACTTGCTAATGAGAGACCCTGGAGGACTCCCTTTTCTTCCTGGTTCCACATCTGGCAATGCCCAGAGGGGTGGCTGCTCACTTAGTCCTAAATGGCTATGATGGACCCCCCCTCCCCACCCTCATTGTAGACATATAGTGTAAGAAATAAAGCTTTGAGGGTTAGCCATGGAGATTTTGATGGTAGCTGTTACTGCGGCATAACCGTGCCAAATCTGATTAATACGAGTTATGAGGGTAATGCCCCAAACGGGGGGACGCTAGGTCCTTCCTGCTCCCAGGCCCAGCATCCCTCCTGCTTTGATGCTGGGTTTCAGGGGTGGGCCGGAACCAAGTCTCTAGTTCAGAGAACGAGCGTTTGCCTTGTCCCTGAGGCTAACTTCACACTGGTTCTGGTTACAGGATCCCTGCCATGTGTCTGTGACTGAGTTCTGGTCTCTGTAAGCCCAGACTCTCTAGAATGAGAGGCACCGTCCTGCTCTTGTCCCAGGCATTGTGATTATCCTCCTGAGCTAAGCCCTAACCATCTCTTCAGGTCCCCCTGACTGTGTGCCTGCATCTCTGCCGCCGCTGCTGCTTCTCCGCCACTGCTCCTGCTTCTCCGTCCACATGATCCCTCCACAGGGCAGAGCACACTGAAGACGCTGCGCTGATTTCATTTTGCTGATCAAATACCTGTATTCTCACCAGTTATCTGTTGCTGTGTTCTGTCTGCCTCGATGATCTCCATTGCTAGCCCCTGTCCTCAATCTGTCCCCAAACTCCATTGCCTGCCTTGTTATAATTAGGGGAATTTGTCCCAGTTTTCTGCATTTCTCATTCTTCCCCAAATCACTGCCGTTAAATGGGCCATGCGTATTTGTGTCCAGAGACATAACAGATGGGATCTTGGGGATTAAGGTAGCAAACAGAGAGCCCAGAGCTTTTAGAAGGATTAGTCTTTCGCCTTGTGGGGAGGACAGAGAAGGATGCTGGGGAGCTGATTGAAAAGGGTCACTTGGCCCTATAAGCATATGCGATAGTCGTTGGATTTAGTCTACTCTCACAGTTCCTGTCTGTCTGTTCCCAGAAATATCTATAAAAGAAAGAACACTAGATTTAAAGTATAAAAAAAAAAAAAAAAGCAAAAACATGGCTTAAGTGCCAGCTGTGCCATTTACTAGCGGTATAACCTCAAAAAGATTAGTTAACCTCCCTGAGCCTATCTGTTCAAGTGTAAAATAAAGCTAATAACATGCCCCTAATGGGGCCCATAACGAGGCTGAGTAGGGGCTTGTAAAGATCACATGACAGAATAAGGAAGCACTCAGCCTATTGTAAAGGCCTTTATTCATGAAGGTGGTGTTCTGGTGATGAGGAGAGAGCAGACAGGCAGATGGCCCCCACCAGCAGGCATCAGTGGAACCTGAAAATAAGTGGGGTGTATGGAGCTGAAACAAGGTTCTGTGAGGAGGAGAGTTTAGGAGCATGCAGTCCTGGAGAACCAGTTGGAATCAGAGGAAGCACCTCTGTGGGGGCCTGGGTAGAAGGGGCTGTCCCTGGTAAGAGGTTCAGCTAATTATGTACTGACTGCAAGGTCTCACCTTTCTCAGTCAGAGGAGTTCAACCACATTGCTTCCCCTCCCGATTTGCAGTCGTGATGGGCAGATGTGCAAGAGGATAGGCTATAGGTGGCACTGTTGTCATATGATGAAGTCATTGTTTGCATATTTTGTTGCTGGGTAGTTTTGGAGCCTCCAGAGGATCTCCTCTCTCTCACCTTAATTCCCAGGGCACCCACTAGCTGAGCGCAGCCTTGCCTCATCGCCTTTCCAGCACCAGTCCCCACACATGTTGAAGCTTCACTGGCTGCCCAACGACCGGGCATCAGTAGTCGGCAAGGCTTCCAGGAATGGAGCCTGGACCACCCAGCCAGTTAGAGGGCTGATGTGGAATGTGGGATTATGTTCTAGAGTACAGCAGGACCACACTGCTATATGGCATGTCCCCTCTGTGGGAGCAGGATTTGGGGCGGGGGGCTCTCAGGGAAATGCAGACAGACTCCATAACTCCCCACGAGAGGCCTGGAAACTCAAGGGGTGGCCATTCATTACCATGCCTTCCCACCTGTGGATTTTCCCTGCACAAGCTGTTCACAGGCCAAACATTTGCAGGCTCAGAGTAAATAGAACATCAGGACAGAGGGTAAGAAAGCACAGGGAGAAAGTGGCGAAGACGTGGAAAAAGTCAAGCTATTTAAGATGAGGTGTCTTTAGCAAGAGATAGTGAAGAAAGAGGCAGTTTTGCTGCATGAGGCCAGAATCACCTTCAAGATGGGTGAGTCTCCTGCAACAAAGTGACAGGCTGATTAAATGGTAAACACTCCTTTGTCTAGGCTTGGAGGCAGTTAAGATACAGGATGATCAGACAAATGGAGAATCCAGCTAGGGAAGGCACAAAATAGCCGAAGCAAAGACTAGGGAAACGCTGGTGAAAGGAGATTTCAGCAGCATTTCAGAGAACCAAACAGGGAGGGAAAGATCTATTTTTTTTTTTTTTTTTTAAATAAAGAAGAGTTGTTACTCAGGGGAAACAACTTAGATTGACAATGAGAGTAGAGAAGTCATTTCTGCAAAGTGCCTGGGCCTTAGGTTTATAGCTCCAAATTGTCTAGTCTACTTCCTAGTTGTGTGGTCTTGCAAAAGTTGCTTAAACTCTCTGACCTCAGTTTCCCTCTGGATGAACTCAAACCTTAGTAATCATGGGGATATCATGAGGTTTAACACAGTGTATATGAAAGTCTTTGCAATTCATCAAGTTCAAACAAATATTAGCTCTTAGTACCACAGAATTTCCTTATTTTCCTACACTATGTTTTTTTTTTTTTTGTATCTTCTGGGTATACGGATAATGTAAAAGCCCACATTGCTAGAAGCCAGGTCAGCTGGTTGAGTAGTTTGGCAGGTAGAACTAAAGGAATAAGTAGAAGATGTCCTCTGGCTTCCCATTGACTATAGAATAAGTTTCCAAAAACTTTTTATGTCAGTCATGTGTCTAAAAATAATTTGTGGCCTCTCCCACCCATTCTCCTTATAAAACCTCCCTGAACAGTTCTC
Organism: Murina feae; assembly: GCA_004026665.1. NCBI lineage: Eukaryota > Metazoa > Chordata > Mammalia > Chiroptera > Vespertilionidae > Murina > Murina feae. Next base: position 78,105 of record PVJC01001096.1, on the reverse strand, counting down.
TGAATTGTATCAGTACTTGCTCTGACTGGGGACATTTTATTCTGCAGGCCTAGAGTGCCCTTTCTCTGCACACCTCTTTCTCAGGCCTCCATGCCCAGCTCTGAAGCCACCCTGGGGAGCCTTTGCCTAGGTCAGACTGGTCACATCCTTGCGACGTTTCCCTAGCACTCTGTTCAAGATGCAGCTATAGCCTCTGATAAAAACCCCATAAAAACAACAGACTCCATTCACTGGGGGCTTACGTTGCTCCAGATGCCACAAGAAGCGCTGCACAGAGAGAATTTCCTTGGCCCTTCACTAAAACTTTTTCTCAGGGAATGCTGCTATTGTCCTCCCCATTTTATAGATAAGGAAACTGTGGCTCAGAGGTAAAGTATCTATTCCCAGCTAGACTGAAAGCTAAATAGATGCATTGCATATGATTGCTTTTTAAGTAATTAACTGTCTTCAAGTGCAAGGCTAACTCCAAGACTCATGCTGTTACACATCGCCTGGCACTGTACTGTCGTAATTTGTTCATTGATCAGTCTCCTCATCTCTCATTAGACCAAATGTCTCTAAAGCAGAGGAATCACACTTGAGTCAGCAATGCACAGGCAGGCCCTCAATAAACATCTGCTGAATAATAAAAAAAAAAAGTGGGTTCTCATACAAGGAGAAACAGAAAGTAGGCTTATGAAACAACCCTAAAATATCAATATCCTCTGTAAACTGGAGTCATATACAGCACCCAAGTGAGAAAACAGTTATGTTTGACATGGATCATTGGCCATCATTTTATCTGTCTCTCACCCTCTTGGCAATACCACTAAGAGCATCAGCTTCTAATGTGATGAGATGATACATGTGTGCTATACACACCCAACCTTCACTTCCTTCAGGACTGATTCATACAGTCAGTAGCATCAAGGCCAGAGGCTCTAAATCCTCCTTCATTCTTCACATAACTACATAATCTGCAGAGTTTCATTGTGCTAGTGATCAAAAGTATTCCTTTTGGCATTTGTGTGCTCAGCATGCATAGATAAAACTGAATAGAGTATAGAACACTATCTTCATATCTAGTCAAGGGAGCGGGAGAAGAGGGATGATTTGGGAGCACAATAGGTGCAACATGGGATCGTCCCAAGGTGGCCATGGGGTAAAAAGCAGTCATATACAATGCATCTGTTTAGCATCCTGGCTAATAAATAAGTAAACATCTCATCAAATCTCCATTATATCATGAGCATCTATCACAGTCCCTGACACATAGTAGGCACTTAGTAAATGTTTCATGAGCGAGGAAACAAATGAATGGACAACAATGTGGGAAGTTTTCTCTTCTCCCCATAGCAAGTACAGAAAGCTGGATATCTGGGTGTGGAAGTTATGTGGGGCAAAATGAGAAGCCGACTCCTTAGGAAGCATCCTTCTGTTTGATGGCCTAGGTAATGGTGCCCACGAGTGAACTCATGGGACTTTGATCACTGAAGTGGCTAAAGTTTAAACAGAGTTCTGAACAAACAATCATGTGAACAAACCTCACATTTTCTCATTTGTTCATTCGTTCGTTCGTTCATTCATTCATTCATTCATTCATTCATTCATTCACGTATCCATTCAATCCTTCAACAAATTTTTTTGTAGATGCAATTAAAACTAGGCACTGTGCCAAGCACTTCACAACATCATTTTTTAATATACAAAACAACTGTAAGAGGTATATTCTCATTATTATCCCAATTGTACAGATGAGAATGCTGGGACTCAGAGAAACTAAATAAGTTATCAAGGCTCTTCAGCGTGTGGTTGAGCTATGATTTCAACTTAGAACTCTCTGACTCCAAAGCCTCCTTTTACTCTCTCCCTTTTACTTACCTCTGAACTTAAGGAATTCATAGTTGAGCAGGGGTATAAGCTGGAAATAGTGAAAAGTGCTCTGATGGAGGTAAGGACTGCGTGCAGTGTGACCACAGATGAGAGGCATCTATCTCAGAGCTGAGGAGGAAAGGTCTAAGGAGGAATTGTAGAGGAGATGATATGCAGAGTCTTGGAGGAGGGCTTGGTGTTTATCAGACAGGAAAGGCAGAAATACAAAGGTAAGGGGAGATTAGTACATTTTTATTCATTGTTCTTCACTCTGTATGAATGGACTCAGATATAAACAATGTACCCGTAATGCCTAGCTGCCCTCACCTTTCTATTTATTTGGCCAAATGTAGGGAAACTCTCCACAGATTGAGTACACATGCTGAGACAAGTATTAAATACTTTGGCTTCGACTTTGAAAGTTTTAAAAAGCAGTGATTTGCCCTGACCGGTTTGGCTCAGTGGACAGAGCGTTGGCCTGCGGACTGAAGGGTGCCAGGTTCGATTCTGGTCAAGGGCATGTACCTTGGTTGCAGGCACATCCCCAGTGGGAGGTGTGAAGGAGGTAGCTGATTGATGCTTCTCTCTCATCGATGTTTCTAACTCTCTATCCCTCTCCCTTCCTCTCTGTAAAAAATCGATAAAATATATTAAAAAATAAACAAAAAGCAGTGATTTTTATAACTGTATCTGCTCCTTCAAAACATTCATGCGCCCACAGCACCTCTGCGCACGCTGCTCTCTCTGCCTGAAAGATGCTTCCGTTCTCTCTCAGAAACATTTTACCAACTGCCCACTTTTTTGCACTTGGTTAATTCCTCTTCATCCTTCAAAGGTCAGTTTAAACACCACTTCCTCTGGGGGGCTTTCCTGATGCCAAGGTTAGGTTAGGTCCTCTGATGAGTGTTCCCTAAACATCTGTGATCATGACGCTCATCCTGCTTTTGCCCCACTGACTTGTCTTTTATTTCCTATAAACTCCATGAGAGTCTATCACTGTCTTGTTTACGCCTATATTCTCAGTGGTCAACATAGTGGCACATAATAGGCACTTAATAAATATTTTTACAATGAATAAATGAAAGACCACATATTTATAAAATTTTTCTTATTAAAAAGAAAATTAAAAATCAGCAAAGTCTGATATCTAGGAAATAGAGTTAGAACGGAAAAAGAGAAAAGAAAGAAAAAAATCATGTTTTTAAAAAAAGGCAGAGTAAAATGTACAGAATTTATGGTCTTGCTGCATCCTTATTGTACTCCTCCCCCAGTACTTATTTAAACACATAACTTGCCGGATCTTACCAATAATAGCATCCAATTTTCATATATCCCATTTTTAAAAAAGGTTATAAAGTCTTATTGATTACATTCAGAACATCTGAATAATATAGAAAAGAAATCCTAAAAATCGGAGGTATACTCTTTCCAGGACCCTCTTACTACATTCTAAACATTTTGAACTGAATTTTATATTTTAAGTGGCTTGATTTTTCATTTCAGTCCAAAAGTTCCTACCTGTTCCTGAAATTTGCAACATCTGCTAAGGAAATGAAGAATGAAACAATTTTTTAAAGATCAAGTAATGAAAAAGAACTTTCTTGAAGGATTGTGCATTTTCAATTTGTTCTACATGAGACTATTTCAGGAAATTATCTTTTAACTGACGCTCATCTTGTTTGTGCAGAAATATTCTCCCAATAGGGATGGACTGTGATCTGAGAGATTTTTTTTGTTTTTAAATATATTTTTATTGATTTCAGAGAGTAAGTGAGAGGGAGAGACAGAAATATTGATTATGAGGCAGAATTATTGATTGGTTGCCTCCTGCATGACCCCTACTGAGGATAAAGCCTGCAACCTGAGCATGTGCTCTCACTGGGAATCAAACTGTGATCTCCTGATTCATAGGTTGACACTCAACCACTGAGCAACACCAGCCGGGCTGAGAGACTTTTACATGGTAGAAATTCTACTAGTTTGCCTTCAAGGACAATTTTTAAGTTTCTTGTGGTTTTGGTGAGAGATCATTTTTTTTGCAGTTTCTGAAATGAGTCATAAGTAAGGCAAAACTATCCTTTCCTGTGAACAACCTTTACAGAGGATTACCAATGTAGTTTTCTAATTATTGGACATAGGTCAAGGGTGGTACTAGAGAAAACTCTCAAAAGTGGGCTGGGTTCCCATGGATCACCCAGATCTGTCCCCCACCTTCTCCTCTGACCTTGTTCTCTTTTTGGGCTGGAAATTCCCACCATTAGTCATTCACTGGCTTAAAACTCTCACTTTTTATGCTCAGTGATTACCTTAGAAGTTGGGTGAATGAATTATTTTAGGGGCTGAAAGGTCTTAAAGGTTAGTTCTAGAAATTCCATTCCATGTCAAGTAAACCATGTATTTTTATTCATTTTGTATGTTGGCAGAATACAATATTATGTTTGGATAAATTATTTTGCTGCTAATTGTTTTTTATATGCTCTAAAATGCATATGGTAGGATACAAATTAAAAAATACTATATTTCTGAAAAAAAAGGAAAATAAGATAGGGGGAATTACTCTACCAAGTGTTACAATGTAAGCCACTGTAATGTAAACAATGTGAATTGGCTTTTGGAAGAAATGAAAAGATCAACAGAATAGAATACAGAGTCTAGCAAAAGACACACAAAAAATAAGGAAAACTGTCATATGAAAGCAAGGACCTTACAAAGCCATGGGAAAAGAAAAGAATACTATCTAATAAAAGAGTAATATGCAAATTGACCATCACTTCAACACACAAGATGGCTGCTCCCATGTGGTCAAAGATGGCCACTCCCATGTGGACACAAGATGGCCACCACAAGATGGCCGGCAGGGGAGGGCAGTTGTGGGCAATCAGGCCAGCAGGGGCGGGCAGTTGGGTGTGACCAGTCCTGCAGGGGAGGATAGTTAGGGGAGACCATGCCAATAGGAGAGAGCAGTTAGAGATGACCAGGCTGGCAGGGGAGGGCAGTTAGGGGCAATCAGGCAGCAGGGGAGCAGTTGATCAGACTGGCAGGGGATTGGTTAGGGGCAATCGGGCAGGCAGGTGAGCGATTGGGAACCAGCAATCCTGGATTTTGAGAGGGATGTCCGACTGCCCTGGGATTGGGCCTAAACGGGCAGTCGAACATCCCTTGAGGGGTCCCAGATTGGAGAGAGTGCAGGCTGGATTAAATTTCGTGCACTGGGCCTCTAGAGTTTAATAAATGTCTGTGTGACAAGTGTCCATCCAAATGTGAAACACAATTACATCTCTACATTGTGGCATACCCACACAAAATTGCAGCTGAGTTTCCATGTGGCAAAAAACCTCTATAGACGGAGGAGATCATTCAGCTCTTACTGAGTGTTCCACAGTGGCCTAGTTCCCGAGAAAGGTGAGGACGGTTGACTTGACAGAGAACTGCCAGAATCCACTTAAAGCCAGCCTCACAGGCAGAAGAATTTCAAGGGCAACCACACTGCTTCACTGGTGCCAACATAAAGTTGGGAACCCAATGATATATCAACACCCCAAAGGCAATGGGCCAATGACTCTACAGATCTCAGTCTGAGTGACAATGACTCCCATCCTTGACAAAAGAAGAATGAAGATAAGTTCAGACATCCCCTTCTTCCCTCTTCTGAACCCTAGAGCAATCCTAGTCTTAAGAGAGGAGGTATACACACTAGTTAAGCTTGCTTAGGAATAATCCAGATTTGAATTGGACTCTTACTTTTTATGTGTATTGGGAACACATATATTTTCTAAGATTACTATGGGGATTAAGCAAGGTAATAAATATAAGGAGCAAACACAGTGCCTGATATGAACAGTGCTCAAAAACTGGTATAATTTTTCTATATTTCATTTCATTGAATCCTTTTAAGAACCTAGGTAGGTATTGCTCCCGTTTAACAAATGTATGCACGTGCTCTTTCTCTAATAAAAGTATAAGCTAGTGTTTTCAAACTATGTTACAGGGAAATGGGTTAGTGAAATTTAAAAAGTTATTCTGTTGACAAAACAGAATGGCTATGTAAGTTTGAGAGAGGGTGAGTAAAACAAACTAAACCAATTTCTCCACTGCAACACTTTCCAGAGTCGCTGATATGCCAAGGTGAATTGTTAATTTCTAGAAAGGAGGGTTCTTTAACATATTTGATAACCAAAACAGTTCATAGAGTTCTTCTCAGAATATAGCTTGGAAAAATGTAGACTAAAGATTCTTGGATAAAAGGATTCAGTTTAATGCTTTTTGTGCATGCCCACAGTGCATGACACATTTTGGGTATAGGGAAAGTGTTTAATAAACTCCAGTTGCCTGGTTTATGTGTGAAATTGTGTAACTCTTTACATACCAATGGGCCAAAATGGGAAGATGCTCTCTCTTCACCTGAAATTGAGTCCACAGTCTTAAATTTCCTAAGATTAAGAATGACTGACCCAGAGGTGCAGCATGGGCTGGGCATTGTCCCATGCACCAAGAGGTGCTGGTTCAATTCCAGGTCAGGACACATGCCCAGGTTGTGGGGTCAATCCCTAGTAGGGGGTGTACAGGAGGTAGCCTATTGATGATTCTCTCTCATCAATGTTTCTCTCCCTCTCCCTTCCTGTCTTTCTAAAATAATAATAAACAAAAAGAATGACTGGGATCAGTCTTGGCTAAAATCTGAGCCAACTAGAACACTCAAATACTGAGGAAAGTAATGGTACAGCCACTTTAGTAAACTTTTTGGAAAGACACCATATAACCCAACAATCCCACTCCTAAGTATTTACTCAAGCAAAATAAAAATTTATGTTTTCACAAAAAAAAAACAAATAGAAAAAGAATGTCCCTTATCTGCTGAATGGATACACACACTAGTCAGCACTGATAAGGAATGAACTAAGGAAACACAGATCTATTGTTGGTGAATCTCAAATTCACTGTGCTAAGTGAAAGAAGCCAGATGCAAAATGTTACATCCTGTCTGATTTCATTTACACACCATTATATACAACAATGTTATAAGGGTAGAAAATACACTAGTGGTTGCTAGGACTTCAGTGAAGGAAGAAGTTGAGTACAAAGGAACAGAGGGTAATTTCTTAGGGTGATGAAAAAATGTTCCATTAATAGATTGTAGCTGTAGTTAAATGGCTATGGATTTGTCAAAATTTGAGAAACTAGGCACTAAAAAGGTGAACTTTATAATATGTACATTATAGTAATTTTTAAAACAGGAGAAAGCCCCCTTCAAAAATTGTGTACAAGTTTAGTTTATTTCTAAAGTAAAAAAATTACTATATGTTGCTTTAAAAAATTTTTTTAAATAGCAAAGAATATACCAGTGTAACTTCCCAAGATGGATGCTGCTCATAATTCATTCAAATTCCTTTTCCTGGCACTTCTCATCTTTATCTGTATCCAAATTGGCTTCTAAACCATTACCTTCCCTGGGGACAATTGCATCTACTAACCATTTTTACAACATCTCACTGTAGTTCTTCCTCCATGTATTATCTCCTTGAGATTTGTTAAGTTCCAAACAATAAAAAAACATGCCCTATTTTTTATTCACCGCATTGCCCATTAGAATGTCTAGTTAAAAACTATTTAATAAATAAATTAATCAGTACTTAGTTAATAATGGCAAGTCTATGAGTCCTTAAAGACTGTGAACTCTTTGAAGACAGGAATTGTCTTAAACTGGGATTGGTACACAGTCAAGGCTCCAGAACTGCTTTTTGAATAAATGTTGAATGAAAGGATTCCAGGGAATGATGATTATAGTTTTTTAAAATGGTGCATGAATGGAGAAATTGACTATTGGGGTGCAAAGCTGTGGTCTGGTGAGAGAGCTCACTAAAGTGGAGGAGGGTGTACCCTGGGCCACTTCTTGGAAAACCTGGTGGCAGAAGGTGAATGTGCAGCCCTTCAGGTTGTGTTGGCTGGGTTTCCTCTCTTATCATGAGCCTTTTTCGGAGAACTCTTGGAACAGAGATACTCGTTTTGGATCCAGCTGGAATGACTAACTGGGGATGGGCTGCAACACGGCAGATTTCCAACTGTGTTCCTTAGGCTTGAAACTGTTCCCAGAAGCAAAGATGATGAAGGCTTCATTTGTTAAGCTTGAAAATAAAAACACTTTATAAAGAGTTGTAAGGCAAATCTTTTCTTTCCTTGTATTCTTATCTCCCCCTACTGTTGGCCAATCCTGAATTTTAATCCCTTTGGGGGGAGAGAACAATGCTCCTTATAACTATTTTTTTTAAAGTCAAGTAAGTGGAAGCATTGAATCTATTTTATTTACTTTATAAGGTTTGAATTTTTATAATTAAAGTTCGATTGTTCAACATCCCAAACATCCTTATCCTTTTGGTTGCCTATGGGGAATAGGGTTTATAAGGATCTACACCTATAAAAGAGAAACATGCAAATTGGTGTCACTCTGCTATGCCCACCGGCCAATCGGATGAGTATGCAAATTAACCCAACAAAGATGGTGGTTAATTTGCATATGCAGGCGTGGTGTGAAGTCTGAAAGCTGAAGAGGCTTGGCTTCTCCACTGTGGCCGGAGTGAAAACCGGTGTCGGCAGCCAGGGGAAGGGAAGGCCTATTGCATGAATCTCTTCGTGCAATGAGCCTCTAGTATATAATAACATAATGAACACCTGTAAAGCCAGGGCTTCATACTCTTTGTATATGATGACTAACACACTGGACCAGGAAGCACACATGAGCTCCATCTCCCTGTCCTTCCACTGCTTCTAAAACAGCACAGCTAGCCAGCTAGAGCAGTTGATCAAATACTTTGATGTGTGTGTGTGTGTGTGTGTTTGTTTGTAATTTCTTCTGGTTTAAAACTTTGATAAAAACATTTGCTATTTATTAAACCATTTAATTAAAAGTGATTTCATCAGCTTACCATAAACCTTCTCATTTAATGCAAAAAGGCTTTGTGGAAGCAGAACTGTAATAAGAAAAGTCCTGAAACTTTTCAAGTTCTGCCTGGAATTTCTTACGCCAAAATTACTCTTGATACTTTATTGAGTACTCCTAATAGTTTAGGCATGATGAGAACTGTTAAAGACACAGGCTAAGGGAAAAGTAGGTGCTATTCCTTAGCACTGGCTTCAGACTATCCATTATGAATTTGAGGTCAGATGCTGGTCTAGTTGGCATATCAGGGGCCAAAGTCAATCATTTGATCATATAGAGCCAGTTGATTTTGCCCTAGAACCCAATAATTCTAACCACATGGTTTTCAAGATATACCCTGGCTCATAAAGGGGGCCATATCAGAGTATCTAGGAAGTTCAGTTTAAAAGATTAAAAGGATCTCTGTTTGAATGACTGAGCATCTTCACAGGCAAAGGGCCTGGAATTACAGGATAGACTCATAGTATCACTAGGTAATATGGAAAGCCACATAGAAGAATTGGAGTTGGAATTTAATTGCTAAAGAAGAAAAGAATTTGCATGACTAACACAAAGTAAAAATATTGGAGTCTAGAATTGTGTGCTAGTCTGTAAGGAGGTAATCAAGGCAAGAGATAGGTCAATAAAAGGTGAGCTTACCATCATGGGTGGAGAGATGTGAAAAATAAACATAAATAGATTGAAAAAAAGCTGATTATAAGACAATTCAGATTTGAATTATATTTTAAAAGGAGCCTGTTTGGGGCATGTCCATTATTATCACCTTTTGTTTTGGCATGGTCTGCTCTGCCTAGGTCAATCACATTGTTTTTTGAGAGTGTATATTCTCTGGAAGACAGGGAGGCTGAGTCTGTCAGTTGTCAGCTCCTGAACCTGTGAAGTCTTGGAGTAAGGACTGGCATTATGGTACCCCAAAGACCTGTGTAGGCTAAAGTCAACGAGCAAAAGACACTAAGATCCTTGCATGGGAATGAAGAAAGTAAGAGCCCATGAAATCTCAGAAGAAAAAAACACAGAGAGAAGATGACTGCTGAGACTCTGATTCCTTGAATCTCAGTATCCTCCCAACACTGGGTTCTCTAAGTCTCTACTATGTCCCTCCAGGAAATCTTCTTTTATTAAAAAGAGTTTGAAGAGATTCTGTTCCCTGAAATCAAACACTGTCTCCTCTCCATAGAGATGAGAAGGAGACAGACTGGGAAGCACAGATCTGAAGTCTAATCCTGGCTCCAACCAGGTGACCTCGGTCATAACCTCCTTGGTCTGCATGTTTGACATCTGTGGACTAAGGATTATAACATACTAGGGGACTGTTGCATGAAATTCGTGCACGGGCGAGGGGTTCCTCAGTCCAGCCTGCCCACAAGGCAGGGAGCGGGCCTAAGCTGCAGTCTGGCCTCCCATTGTGGGAGGCAACCAGGCTAATCAGGGGAAGCCACCAGCCCCATCACCCTCCTGCTGTAGCCACTTCCAGTCACCACAGCCACCTAGGTGTTTTCATCAACATGGACTCCAGTTCCTTCACCATGAAAAAACGACAACTTTCTTTAGGCATTTTCAAGATGTGTCTTTCATAGGATATGACATTTCTTTCTTTCTTTCTTTTTTTCATCCTCACCTGAGGATATGTTTCCATTGATTTTTAGAGAATGTGGAAGAGAAGGGAAAAACAGAGAGAAACATCAAAGTGAGAGGAACACTTTGACTGGTTGCCTCTTGCATGAGCCCTGACCTGGGCCCTGGCCAGGGAGGAGCCTGCAACCTAGGTACATGCCCTTGGTCAGAATTGAACCCAGACCCTCAGTCAGCAGGCTGAGGCATTATGCACTGAGCCAAACCGGCTAGGGCAGGATATGACATTTCTTAGCCCTCCAGCAGTGGACCTTCATTTTTTTTCTCTAGGAGTGTGGTGGAAAAATCCTAGATCAACTTTTTGGATTCTTATTACCCAAGTTACTAAGAATATTACCAGTGGCATGCAGGGAGCTTAGCCAATGAGCAGTCAGAAAAGGTGTTTCCTCTGTAGTTCACTCTGATCACTGGCTCCACCCCTGCCCAGGCCTGAAACCTCTGGCCTAGGATGCAGGCCTGGGCAGAAAACCCCCAAACCCCTCCGATCGCCAGCTTCACAGAGCCCAGGCCTCTGCGATCACTGACTTTGATCCTGCCCCCTGCCTCTCCAGCTCTGCCCTTGCCCCATTGGCAGCCTCTGGCCAAGGCTGCAGGCCTGGGCAGGGGACCCTCAGGCCCCTCCAATCACCAGCTCTGCCCCTGCCCCTCTGATTGCCTGCTCTGCCCTTGCCCAGGCTCTGAGATTGCAGGCTTCACCGCTCTGGCCAAGTCTGCAGGCCTGGGCAGGGGACCCCTAGATCCCTGCTTTGCCAGCTCCACTGGTGCCCATACCCCTGCGATCGCAGGCTCTGCCCCTGCCCCTCTGATCGCTGACTCTGAGGAGCTCAGGCCCCTGTGATCTCTGGCCTTGCCCCTGCCCAGGTCTGAGGCCTCTGGCCCAGGCCTTATGCCTGGGTAGGGCACCCTCATACCCCTCCAATCACCGGCTCTGCCCCTGCCCCCTCCAATCACCAGCTCTACCCTTACCCATGCCTGAGGCCTCTGGTGAAGGCTTCTGGCCTGGGCAGAGGATCCCCAGCCCCCTCTGATTGCCTGTTCTGCCCCTCAGAGCCCTCCTGTGTCCCCCGCCACCTGCCTGGCTAACAGGCCTGACCACTTCAGTGGCAGGGCTGAGCCAGACTGGGCACAGCCATCTTGTGGCTATGGGGGTGGCCATCTTTGTGACAGTGACACCTAATTTGCATATTACTCTTTTAATAGACAGGATACTTCTTAGTGTGGCAACAGGGAGCAAACACGAAAAAGGTCTAAAACTATGCTTGGCACTCCATGGACCTTCAAATATGTAATATGTGAAAAATAATACCAAATGAGTATAGTATTTTTTTTTTTACTTTACCACAACATTATACCTAACTACATTGGAATTTTAAGGACAATACAGCTACCTCTTTGAGGTGCTACACAGGTAGTTCTATAGTAAGTAGGCAGGTGACAAACAGAAAATGCGTAAGTCTAATGAGTGGCTTGTGGCCACTGGAATGAAATCATGCAGTTAGACAAACACAAAGAGCAGGGTTAAGCTAATCCTGTCCACAGCACAGGGCCATAGCAGCAACATGGTGTGTCCCAGGTTTTAAGCAGGGGCAGGAGAGCACTTTCAGCTCCCTCTGAGAGCTTTATTTCCTCTCACAAACAAGGAGTGATTTAGCATTCATTTGTCTTAAATGTTTTCAGTACTATTCTGTGCAGGAATGTGGTAGTACAAAACATACAATAACCATTCCTGACTCACAGCCCCAGGGACTGGCTTGGTCACCGCCAGAGTCACAGTTGCAGTGAGAAAGCACAAGGTATAGAAGACAAGACTTTAGGTGCACACAGCAGGCTAGTAAAGAGGGGTAAATTATGATTTTTAGCTTTAGCATTAATCATTGCTTTTTTAAAAAATTTATTGAGAGAGAGAGTGAGAGAGAGAGAGAGAGAGAAAGGGAAAGAGAGAAACATCAGCTTGTTGTTCCACTTATGTATGTATTCACTGGTTGATTCTTGTATATGCCCCGACTAGGGAATGAACCTGAAACCTTGGTGTATTGTATTGGGATGACACTCTAACAAATTGAGTTATCCAACCAGGGCATTATCTATTTCTTACTTGGCCAAAGATGAAGGAAATTAGATCAAAGATTCAAGAATATACTGAATCACATAACTATTTAAAATTACAGATTTGTCCAACCAGTGTGGCTCAATGGTTGAGCACTGACTTATGAACCAGAAGGTCACAGTTCAATTCTTGGTGAGGGCACATGCTCAGGTTGTGGGCTGGATCCCCAGTCGGGGGTGAGCCGGAGGCAGCCGATCAATGAATTCTATTTCATCATTTTATTGCTAGGGCAATAAAAATATTTTAAAAATGTTTAAAATTACAGCTTTAATAGTAAAGTTCCATTATAGCCCTGGCTGATTTTCTCAGTGGTTAGAACGTTGGCCCCAAGACCCAGAGGTTGTGAGTTCCACCTCGATTGCAGGTTCCCCAGCCCCGGTAGGGGTGCATGAACCCAATCATGGGTCTCTCTCCCCCTCGTCCCTCCTTTCCACTCTCAATAGAAATCTATGGAAAAAATATCCTCAGGTGAGGATTTAAAAAAAAAAGAAAAAAAAAAGAACTTCCATTGTAAAAAAAACTCTGGAGTTCAGATGTTATGATACAAAACCCTGAAGACTGTTACCACCTCCCAATCATTTCTGCCATCCTGAATTCTCTAGGCGTAACAGTACAGGTGTGCTGCTGCCTCTTGAAACAAGGTAAAATACCTTTTGTGGTGTTTACAAACCCCAGGAGTGTTTCTCCCTCTAGCCTCCACTCCCAGTTCAGAAGGCTGTAATCCTGGACTTGGAGCACCATCTTAGATAAGTGAAAGCCGAGCAGATCCTTCTGAACCTGATCCATCTTGGAAATTCGATCTGAGCCTGGGAGCCAATGCGCCTGGGCTCCTGCCAGCGCTCACTTTCTGCCCAATCCCCAGATGCATTCTGGGATGTTTCTGCCCACAAGCAAAATGTGGGCTTGTTTTTCTTCACAGCAACTAAGGCCTCAGAAAAAACTCTGGCTTTGCAGTTTCCATGCTGCCTTTAAATGTGTAGAGCTAAATGCCACACCCACAAAGAAAGAAGAATAAATGCTCTTTCTCCTTTGAAAATATTACCAGGGGTTACAAGATCTTCGGTTAAACTTGTCCAAGAGTCCAGGGGTTGCCCTTTGCTCTCTTTCTCTCTCATGCACATAGGCTGATTTTGAGGCAAATGAAGTCAGATGCAGCTGAAAGGCAGCTACAACTTAGTTTGATAGCCGCTTGCAAATGTAGCCTTGTAACTGAAGCACATATCTGCAGCTGGCTGGTGAGCAGGGAAAATCAATAAATACTTAAAGAGGGCTGTAATCAGGGAGCAAAGCAACATAGATTGATACTGGGACTTCTGAGTGTTAAGCTTGTCACCAGTCATCTAGTGCAGCCAAAGGGGGAAGAGACCAAAAATACACAGACAGTCACCACTGGCGATCCCCTGGCTGTCTTCTCCCCGAGGGAGCTACATTCGAAGGCAGTCTATCCCCAGAGCCTGGTGGGTGTTCCTATCCAGGACTGCTCTGTCAGGGGGCATTGGAAGCCTTGTTTCTATTTCCTGGACTGCTATTTGTTTCTTTCAAGGCTTACCAACTTGCCCCTGGAGAGTTTAACTCCCTGACTGTGACCGGATATCCCCAGAGGCTGCTTGGTTTACAGTGTGAAGATCACCAGATGTGGATTAAAATTAGGCAGGGTGGGGTTATACAAATGTGGATTAGGTTAACACAGTAAGGAGAAGGTTGAAAATCCATGTTCATGTATCATAATTAGACTAATACTGCCACATTCTGGTATCCATATTTTATCTGTAAGATTATGAAGCTGTCAGGTAAATATTCCAAGCTGAATTCTATGGGATTCTAGTGTTTAGTGTATTATTAATGTGTATTCCTTGGGGGAAAAAAGACATTAGGAAAGAATGAGACAAGTGTGTGTTTTTTCCAGCTGTGACTCCAGACAGGATCCAAAGAGGAGTTTTATCATCTCTTCTCTGGGTTTTATGGAGACTTATTTTACCCTTCTGTGTTAGCCTCCTAAGGCACCTAGACAACCTTAAAAGGGCACATGAAAGGGCAAAGGTGTTTTTTTTTTTAAAATTTATTATTGACAGATTTAACAACACATAGTATGTTAGTATACATTATTAATCTTCATTGTTTATTATGTGTATTTGGCCACAGAACCGTGTGTGTGTGTGTGTGTGTGTGTGTGCGTGTGTCTTTGTGTCTGTGTGTGGTGTAGGTAGATTTTGTGTAATTATTAAGATTGGGGATACATTCTCTAGAACACATTGCAGGAATGCTTATTTAAAGAAAAATGTGAATGGATTAAATGATTAAATTGTGAATCAATTCAATCACTCAGAACTTTCTCCATCTAAAACAGTGTGCTAGGCCATAAGCCCTGTGCCGAGAAATTCACACACAGACTCATATACACCCTTGCTGTTAGCGCAGGGCCTTTGCACTTGCTGTTCCCCTTTCCTCGAGTTCACTTCCTTACTTCATCAGGGTCTCTCCTCCAGTATTGTCAATACAGAGAAGTCTTCCCTTGCAACTTGTCTAAAATAACACCCCATTATCTTGCTAAACTTCTTTCAAAGCACCCAAAACAATTTTACATATACATTCATTTATTAACGTGTTACCTCGCTACCCTGCTGGAATACAGCCCTAAGAGAGACATGGCTGTTTTGTTCAACCTTGTATTTCCAGGTACTTAAACTACTACCTAGCATTTCCCAGGTACTCAGTAAATACAGGGTGGGGTGGGTTTACAGTTGTGAGTGCGTGAAACAGAGTTTACTCTTATGGTATTATTAATTAACTAGAGGCCTGGTATATGACATTCATGCACTGGCGTGGGTGTGGAGGGGTTCCTCAGCCCAGCCTGTGCCCTCTCGAAGTCCTGGACCCCTTGGCAGACATCCCCCAAGGGGTCCTTAGCACTGCCTTGGAGGTGAAAGAGGCTCCCGCCACTGCCGCTGTGCTCGCCAGCTGTGAGCCTGGCTTCTGGCTGAGCGCCGCCCCCCCCCCCTGCCCCCGTGGGAGCTCACTGATCAGCAGGGAGCAGGCAGCTCCTACATTGTGCGTCTGCTCCCTGGTGGTCAGTGTGCGTCATAGTGACCAGTCATTCAGCTGTTTGGTCGATTTGCCTATTAGCCTTTTATTATATAGGATTATTGTGTTATTTTCCATATGAACAACTATACACCTACTTTTGCCCCACCCTGTACTTGTTGAATGAATGAATTAATGAATTCATTCATTCTGTAGGAATACCACAGGAAGGGGAAAAAAAAAAGGTGAGAAATTCAGGTTTAGATTGCTAAGAAAGGCTTTACTAAGAAGATGACATTTGAGCTTGGCTTTGAAAATGACAAAGTTTCTGACTCGGGGTAAGTGGGATGAATAGCCCAGGATAAGAAAAAGGTGTAATTAAAAGCCCATAAGTAGCCTTGAGAAGTAGCCTTGCTACAGGCATGGAAGAGACTGCTACAACCTCAGGGCTAGCAGCCTATGCACTGTCCTGACTTCAAATAACAGAGCTCAGTGGAGACTGCTTTTGTACTTTACTTTTACATAAATGGAGCTGTTTGTTACACATTCTTTTTTTATTAGACTGCTTTCCCCCCAGCCTTATTTTTATGAGGTTCATCCATGCTATGGCATACATGGGTATAGATGAAGTGTTCATTCTGATTTCTATATAACGCATCCCTGTGAGTGACTATTCCACACTGTATCCTATCAGTGGTTGATGGGCACAGGGATGTTTTTTGGTTGTTGGCTACTGAAAATATCACTGGATAAGTGACCAGGGAGTAGGAGTAGGAGACTCATACTTTTTTCCTGAAAGGTCTATAAAACCTATCCTTCCTCCTTTCAGTTTCCATTGCCTTCCTTGACCTGGGTGCTGTTCTTTTCTCACATGGCCTACTGCTTCTGCCTCCTAAACTGACCTTGGACCTCACTAGTCTTCCACCCTCAAGTGAGAAGGACCTTTCTCAAGCTCCTATATAATTATGTCGCTCCCTTATCAAAATCCTAGTATGGTTTCCTGCTGGGTAAGTCTAAAATCTTTAGACTAAAAGTCAAGGTCCATCACCATCAGCTCCTCTCTCACCTTTTTATCTTTAACTCGGGCTTGCATCTCTGTGAAACCTTTTCGCCTTCTCCTTTACCCAGTGTTTCAGAGCAGCATCAAACCCTTGCTGATATGCTGATTACCAGTCAATTCTTAACATTCTAATATCCATGTTCAGACTTTAACTTAGGATGAGGTCCACATGAAGAACACCACTGTTTTCTTAGATCAGGTAACTTATTTTTCTACTTGCATAGCAACCTCTGGAGGGCAAAGGAGCAACAACTAACACTGATATAGTCACAAACGATCAGGCACATTAACAAATGGATTTGGGTTGTAACTAGCCAAACAGGCTTCCTCTCAATAGCATCAGCGCAGTGACTAGAGTACAGACAGGGAGGTCCAAGCAGAAGGTCCAACCCCTCTGTCAAGGGAAGTACTTGAAAAGAAGGAGCAACATAAAGAAGCCTTATAAAAACCCTCCAGTGGAAACAAAAAGAGAACTTTGCCATCTGGGTTATGCAGAGAACTACAGGGGCTGCCAAATGCACTTTAATGGTCATTGGTGGGAAACCTGGTTTCCCCATATAAAGGGAAAAGATTCCAGAACGTATGCTGCACACAGATGGCAAAGTGATTTGCATTTAATAGAAGAATTTTTCCCATCAGAGGAAGACCAGAATCAGCGAAAATCCCTGTTAATTTCCTCTGGTTAAAACAACAACTAAAACTAAATAGACAACAGAATATCTGGTTAAATACGTCATCAAAGAAGTTATGTTAGGGGCAATTATTATGTAGAGGGCATTATGTTAGCAATAAGGGTGTTGCAGAGGTGTCTAAGGCAGAGGGTTATCTTTTCAGTGCCTTGTTGAAAGGAGTAGAAAGATACGTAGGAAATCTTTCTAATAGGAAGAGAACTTGGAGAAGACTTCCAGTGGAGGCACTCAAGGGAGGGATTCTGTAAGTGATTTTGGTAACTAAGGGACCCCCTCTTATGGACTTAAAGTAAGACAGAGATAAGCAGCTATGTTGGTCAGGTGAGTGGGAGCCAGGGCCTGGAGCCTGGGAGCCAAGGGGGGTGTGGGGTACTTGGAGCCAGAGAGAAATCCTGGAATTCAAGCCTTGCCTTGCGCTGGTAGGAGGGCTAGAGGCAAGGCAGAAATCCATGCCTGCACTGCTAATCAAGGGGCTAGATAAAACAAGACATCAGAACAGGGTGCAAAAATCCAGGGGCTGGAGGTGCTGGGGCATATGACTGAGCAAGAGGGAGGCATATTTGGAAGCGTTTGGGAGGTAGAATACCGGCTTGCAGCAGTTTTTCACGTGGTTGTGCTGATGCCCTCAGTATTTGGAAAATATGGAATAAAACACAAGGCCTGGCTCCCATGACATGTAGGTGGGATTTAAAGATTCCTTGCCCTCAATTTTTTTCTTCCCTCGATACTACTTGATGTGATTCTTGAATTTCACCCATCTTTGAGTGTAAAGTGCATCCCATCCTCTCTCTCCATGTCCTCATATATTTATTGAGTGTATATTATGTAGCAGGCTTGGAAATTTCTACTAAAACATAAATCCCCTAGAAAAGGTGAAACCTTAGTCTTGGCACACAGCAAGTTCTCAATAAGCATTTTTGAATGAATGGATGAGACCATTATCAGCTGAAATCTTGGATTGTGAAAGGAAGCTAGGAGGGAGTAACAGGGCAGGTAGCTGGGAGGACAGCATCTGGCTGTTAAAGAAGGTATATCATGGGGGAAAGAGGTCTCTTGGCATGTTTGTCTGACTGTACAATTTTTTTCAGAGCTGAATCTGGCTCTGTTCTTGGCAATGAGCAGTGTTAATAAAAAAAAAAAGCTGTTTAAGTCCATGAAGATGACTTTTTTTCCCTTCATCCACTATAATGAGAGGGCTCTAGTTCCAGGTGAGAATGTCAGGATGACTCTGTGAAGCAGGGGTGTGGCTTACCTGGTGTGATTCTCTCGATCATGAATACGCTCTAGTCTGGACCACTACACATGCGGTCAGAAAGCTTTGCCCACACAAGAGCACTGGTTGAGGGAACAAGTGGGGGCTGAAATATCCAGCCTGCACTTTGCTAAGCCTTAAGCCCAGGGTGGAGGGGCAAGGGTGGGTGTGGATCTACATCGAGGAAAGGAAAGGAATTTTCTGAGATGGTTCTCTAGCTGAAGGTTTTCTGTGGCTCATGCGGATGTCACAGATCGACAACATTGAGCCAAGTCATTTCTGATCCTGAGATTCTATATTAACTGATGAATCTAGAACAAAAGTCATTCTGGACCTGCGGGTTTCAGAACTGCCTCTACTGTTGGCACAAAGGGACTTGAGAGAGAGACTGCTGCTGTAAACCGTGAAAAAGAGAGCAGGACCAGGGCTGAGGACTCCTGGACGAATCCCCGTCCCACCATTTCCTCCCTGTAGAACACTGGGGAGGTCACCTCTTAGCTTCACCTTCTTCATTTATGAGATACAGGGTATGGATCAGGGAATTTGTGAAGTCCCTTCCAACCTCAGATTTCTATGATCCTCCCACAAACGAGTGAGGCCTTTATTTACCCTTTCATCATTCCTTTCTTGACATTAACACAACCAGTTTCAAAAAAGATGCCCACCAACTTGCATCTAAGTCCTCCGGGATGAATAAGATGGGATCAGAGTTGGCCAATTACACTGTGAGACTATATTGAGAGGACTTACCTTCTCCATTACTTTGGAAAGCGAGCCAAGGATTGAAATTGCTAATCAAAAGCCATCACTCAAGAGAGAAAACTGGAAAAGAATTTGGTGTGGATGTAAAGTCTCTTTTGGGCTGATTCAAAAATCTTTGGTTCAGTCTAATTCTTAATTTGTGCACTGGGTCACCGAGGGATCCAGAATTCACTAAATGGAGAGAATATTTTGTCACTCAGATAACCAAGTTAAAGAGAAAATGCCCCCATCTCCACTCCCCCCTGCCCAGTGGGTAAAACTTCCCTGTAGAGCCTAGAAGATAAATCGAGACAGAAACTGGTGACCTAAAGAAACACTTGGCTGCCAAAGTGATGGAATGATGGGAATTTCCCCCTCTGACCTTTTGCTAGCCCATCTCTATTTTCCCCAGTCAGCAAACTTCTGTTGTTTCTGTTTTTGCCCCCCCCCCATTCCTGTTATTGTTTATGGTTTTGTCCATGGCCTTTTCTTTTCCTAGGTCTTATTTCTGAATGGAAGGCTGTTGAACCACAAAATTTACTTTCGAAAGAATGATCTATTTCCTCCTCCTTCTCCTCTCCTTTGCTTGCTTCCTGCTTTGCCAGCAGGCAGCGCTGCTGGGGAAGAGAGGCTGGGAGGGTTACCAGCCTGGTTTGGGAAGGGGGGGCAGGGTAGAGGAGGGAGCAGGCAAGGGGCAGGAGAGAGGGCTCTGATCAGCCCAGGTGAGGCGGAGGCAGAACTAATGAGAAGCATATGCCGACAACCATTGTAAAGGCAGAGTTGGGTTGAGCTATGGGAAGTGATGAATTGCAAGAATGTGCTGTGTTCATAGCCAGGGAGCTGGCAGAAATAGCCTAGTTGAGAGGACTAGGATGAAAATTGTTTTTTACAAACTCAGACTTAAAAATACATTTCTCTTTGTCAGCAAAATGTTCTAGCTTCAAAACTATGAATGGTAGGCTACCTCTGTCAGACTAAAACATTCCTTTTTCACATCCAGCTTTCCAAGATACACCTTACCTTCAAATTATAAGACTAATGCCTCTTAAAAAATGGACTTAACATGACAGCACAACTCTGAGTGACTTAGAACATTTTCATACACAGGAAAATCTCAGTCTCTGAATTTGATCAGTCAAATCCCATTGACATTGGGTGTCCCTGGGGAGGACAGGGAGAATCTGCCACAGGTTCAGGAAGACTGGTTCCTCGCTATCTTTTTCCTTCTTCTATCTCTCACTCTCACAATTATTTTCTCCAATAATTATTTGCTAAGGGCCTTCTAAGTGCCAGAATCTCTTTAGGGGACAATATGATGGAGAAATGGGATCTAGATCCTCAGCTCTCACATCTGTTCCCTTTCAAATCATCCAGGATGATTACAGAGGTTCTATTTCAGGAAATTTCTCCTTCCTTCCTTCCTTCCTTCCTTCCTTCCTTCCTTCCTTCCTTCCTTCCTTCCTTCCTCCCTCCCTCCCTCCCTCCCCTCTCTATTTTCTTCCTTCCTTCCTCCCTTTCTTTCTCTCTCTCTTCCTTCCTTCCTTCCTTCCTTCCTTCCTTCCTTCCTTCCTTCCTTCCTTCCTTCCTTCCTTCCTTCTTTCTTTCTCTTTCTTTCTTTCTTTCTTTCTTTCTTTCTTTCTTTCTTTCTTTCTTTCTTTCTTTCTTTCTTTCTTTCTTTCTCTTTCTTTCTTTTTGTTACTCCTCACACAAGGATATTTTCCCACTGATTTTTAAAGAGACTGGAAGGGAGGGGGAGAGACAGAGAGAGAAAAACATCGATGTGAGAGAGAGACATTGATTGGTTGCCTCTCCTATATACCCTGACCAGGGTTAGGAAACAAACGGGCAATTGAGGTATGTGCCCTTGACCAGTATCAAACATGGGACCCTTCAGTCCATGGGCCAATGCTCTATCCACTGAGCTAAACAGGCTAGGTCCAGAATCTCTCTTTAAATAGTTAGTCCCCAGAATTAGAGCCCCTACTTTCCAATAACAAATTTGTTAGGTTTTCCTCTTGAGAAAAATCTTAGCTCAAGCCCAGGTCAGAATCTTACAGTGGGCAGGGCAAGTGTCTAAAGTTGAAGCTCTTAGTAGATACACACCAAAATTTGTCTTTGGGTCCCTCTCCCTCCCTCTCTCTCAGTTCACCACTCTGCTCCTGAATATTCAGTTCTTAACCAAACTGATAGAAGTATAGTGTCCATGTAGCTATTGTTCACTCTTGCTTCCTCTGGTGCCTGGCATAGGAATGGCTCTTAATAGTTAATCAAATAGTTGTTAAATGAATAAATGAATTCTTCCCCCCGAAATGCCCCTATTGGTAATTTCCTTTCAATTTCTTGCTATGCAACCAACTCACCTCCTATCCCAAACTCCAGGCAGTTGTACCTCAAATTCTGGTTTTGGCATCTCATAATAAGAAACAATGGGCAAATCAACACATTCTCTGAGCCTCAGTTTCCTCACCTTTCAATGGGCTTAAACTTTAATTAATTTAACATACTTTACAGGTGTGCTTTGAGGATTCACTCAGTAACTGATAAATTAAAATGCCTCACCTACCTAATGGCATATAGTAAGCATTCAATAGATATGGATGAACTTTTCTTTCATTCATTCCTTCTGATGTCCTTTATCAAGTATTAGAGAAAAATTAATTAAAAGAAGTCATGCTAAGGTATGGATGGGGAATGGGTTTAGTCTGCTTAGTCTATAGCAGAAAATATGGAAGTAGTTGGTGGGATAGTTTTGAAAACCAGGAACTTTGCAGGGCTTCTACTCACTCTGGCTACCTTCCTCTTTCATGTTCTGTTTGGTCAGTTAGTACACACCCCAGGTACCCCAGCATTCCAGACCCAGTGCCATAATGACATCCTCACGTTTGAAAGGTTATTAACAATCACATACACTGCAATTAATATTATTTAAACTTTCTTTAATGGATAAGCAAGTTAATAGACAAAAGAGAAATTTGGATTAAGAAATAAGAATGTATAAGAAAAAAAGGAATATATAAGAATAAAAATGCATTATAAAATTACATGACTAAAGGAAACAAAGTAAATACATTTTCATTCCCTGTTTTCTTTTGCTGTCCCCAATAAATCAAGTTTAGGAGAATGATTTCATCATTCCATTCTGATGAAATCCATCTTGTATCTTCTATGAAACTAACGTGTTGTACTCTAATTCAGATAGGAAGAAAATTATCTAATCTAATAAAAGAGTAATATGCAAATTAGCCACCACTCCGAGACATCTAAGCCATGCCCACCAGCCAAGCCAAGCCTCCCAGCCAATCAGAGCAGCTGTATGCAAATTAGCCCAGCCAAAATGGAGGCCAGCAGCCATGGAGCGAGAGTAAACAGGAGGCTTCCATTGCAACTGCTTGACTAGGCCAGCAGGCCTCTGCTCAAGCAACAATGTTTCAATTATAGAAGCCATGGAGCTGAAACAGACAGGAGGCTTCCATTGCCTGCCTGGGCCTCTGCTCAAGGTAACAAAATTTCAATTATAGAAGATAAATAAACCCCAGAAACCTGATTCCAGCCAGCCTCACTGGGACGTTGGGTCAATGGGAGCTGTGGGCAGCCTGAAAACGGCCCTCAGCCCCTCACCCAGGCTGGCCACATCCCCATGGGATGAGGGTCCCCACTGGGGGGGCTTGGCCAGCCTGCAAACAGCCATCATCCCCTCATCAAGGCTGGCCAGCCATGCCAGCAGGTGGACATCCCCCGAGGGGTCCTAGACTGCAAAAGGGCACAGGCCGGGCTGAGGGATGCCGCTCCCCCCGCCCCCCCCAGAGTGCACAAATTTTTGTGCACTGGGCCCCTAGTTTTAAATAAAAATAGGGGTTTTTTTTTACACATGCAGATAATTTCATTTATGCAACTATTTTCTAAGAGAATGTCTTAAGAGGAGTTGAAGAAAATAAAGTGAGTTATAAAATTTTACGACATTTAACGTCATTAAAAATTATATGATTGAATGTGTTTCTTCACATTTCCTAAGGAAAGAGTTATTTTATCGGACAAAACAAAGTCCTTCTCTTTTCTTTGTTTCCTTCCCTTAGATTGGCATGACCAATAAGAAAATACCCCTTTATGGATTCAAAATGCTGACATGTCCTTATTTCTCCTCACTCCCCATACACGTTTTAAAATTTATTTGACAATTAAACTGCCCAATTTAGGATTTTTCTTGCCAATTATAAATTCTTTCATTGCACAGATCTGTGAGTTAATCAGATCAAAGTAGAGACGTGCTAGCCACAGTGAAAGAATTTAGTTTAATTTTTCTTTCTGGCAGGAACACATGTTCAAGTACATTATAAGTAAACAAAACACGTAGCTGAAATATTTTGGAAAAACTATTAAACTTGCTACTATAACGAACCAGTGATGCTACTAATATCTCAGATAGGACCCTTCCTCTTGGAACTCGTTCTTCTGTTATTTAGCGTGTCTTGGAGGTAGATAATGAGTTGTAATTATCATTATTTAAAAGAACTCTGGTAGGACTAGCTGCGGAGTGACGGCTTCAGAATCTGCATGTCATGTTCTAGTTTTCTTCACTCTCCTTTGTACTTTATGCCTTTTTTGAGCATTTCTATTTATAAGCTCCATTTTAGAATAGGGAATAATATAAAATAGAGGAGAGCAAAGACATTCAATGAAAATTCACTTATATTTTCATCTATACCTCATCTTTTCCCTATTTCAATAAGGTGTTCTCTCTCTCTCTCTCTCTCTCTCTCTCTCTCTCTCTCTCATAAAAGGATGTAATAGTAATTTTTAAAAGCATTGAGCAATCTGTTCCCACTGCATTTACAGACTGGCTTCATGGAAATAGTACAGAACATGGGATTTGACTAACACTAAACCTGACCTAACTCTGCAATCTGCCACCCAGAGGTGAGTGACCTTGGGCAAGTCTTGTAATCTCTCTGAGCTTTGATTTCTGCTGAGAAATAGAGTTAGTAGTATTGAATGATTAAATAAGAGAGTATTCCTGGGAGACAGGAATAACAATATACAGGAACTATTATTATCATTTGGGCATGGAAATGGAAATAAATGGAGTGCTTACTCCTTTTACTAAGACAAACTGGTACTCGACTGTACCATCTCGTGGCTGCTTAAGAGGTGAATTAATCTTAGAGTTTAGTGGTTCTCATTGGTCAAAAAATAAAAATCTTCTTAACTACTTATACAGCTGGTTATCATCACTAATAATTTAAATCAGGCGGGTCAGGACTTCTTTGTCCCTCCCCCTTAAGTCGATCTGATGCTGTTCAACTGTGTCTGGAATTCACTCCCACTCTCCAAACAGTAAGCTACCTTAGATTTTTACTATGGACCTTTCAACTCTTAACCTCCTTGATCTTATTTTATCCTCACAACAACTCTGTAAGAGGGGCAAAACTCAGAGATCCTTAGTGGTGGGACTCCTGGATTGGGATAACCTTTTAAGATTACACAGGCCCAGGGAAACTGGAATTTATTGTGTATTTATTAAAGTGAGAGAGTGTGTTAGAGAGGTATCTATGCTTGGGCTTTGAAGGATGAGACTTTGAAGGACTACACTGGGTCTGGGGCACAATGTGAAAGGCCAGCATGGTGTCAAGGGTCATGGAGGATGACTCCTGGTTGTTGGAGAGAAGGTTTGGAACAGTGGATGGGGCCATGTCTATATTATTCCATTTTGTAAAATATTTGTGGCAGGTATGAGGTCTTTACAGGGACATTGGATAGGTTTTTCAGGCTATCTTCTAAGTAACTATTTAGATGGTGTGGGCAAAGAGTTAATAAAACTCTTTTGCTTTTTGCATGAGAATCTGACCTTTGGTTAACTTCTTAGCTTGGTTTCCCTGGAAACAGATAAAGATGGTATGTGTCAACTATGTTACTAGGCAACATTGCATACGGTAAAAATGACCCTCATTGGTAGACTGCATCTGGACTGGGGAGAAACTACAAATGAACTGTAAATACCTGATGGGAATGTCATTCTTTGGACTTCCCTGAGTGTAGCAATTCTTGTAACTTGAATGTCCCTTGAGAGGACACTGCAAGCTATGTCTTTGGAGTTGTTACAAGAATTATTGACTGCTGTGAGATGTAAGACTTTCAAGCAAAGGCAGTTCCTTCACCTGCTCAATATGGATTCCATCATCTTGCACCTGAGCTGGTAGGGCTCTAATTACAGAAGAATGCCCGATGCTGCTCTGTAGCTGGAGCTGGCAAGCTATAGTTTCTATCTTATATCCTTCTGAGTAGACTGATGTCAAACGTTGTGTACAGGAATCTTGTGAGTCTAAATGTCCAGGTGAACCTAAGAAACTGCTTGTGGGATGTTGTGAATTGGTTTGGTGTCACAGTAATTTCCTTTGGGTAACATGTGAGGTATGACTTTCTGGAAAGAGATCTGGAACGAATTAGGTCTTGTGTATACTTTATCTATATAAACGCAAATTCATCCATCTAGCCAATATTTATTCAGAATCTGCAATGTGCTAAGAATTGTGCTAGATACAAAAAATATTTAAGGTCCTTTAAGTTAACCCTCATATCTTGTGGAAAGAAAAGAGGTATATATTGATTATTAGTAATATGTAATAGTTAGATTAGTGGCCAGTATTTGTTGAATACTGGATACTGTGCCCTGGCCAGGTGGCTCAGTTGGTTGAATCATCATCCTGTATACCAAAATATAGCAGGTATTTATGAATCCCAGTTAGGGTACATACTTAGGTTGTAAGTTCGATCCCTGGTTGGGCACATATGGGAGGCAACCGATCAGTGTTTCTCTCTCACATTGATGTTTCTCTCTTTCCCTTCGTCTCCCTCTAAAAAAAAAAAAAAAAGAAATCAATAACCATATCCTCAGGTGAGGATTAAAATTAAATGTGCGCGCGCACACACACACACACACACGTGTGTGTGTGTGTGTGTGTGTATATATATATATATATATATATATATATATATATATATAGCCTACATTCAAAGGCTGTTAAATTGCATTGTTTACTCATATCTTCAGAAAAAATCACTTCTACTGTTGTGGTAAACAACCTGCTCCCCTATTTATAATGGTCTGGCCCTCTAGCAAGTTCAGTGAGAAATTATAGCTAATATGCCTACAAACATCAGGTGGTCATAATAATCTGGCCACTCAGTGTATATATGATACTGTGTTAAGCACTTTATATGCATTATCTTATTTAATTGTGAACAAGAAATGCAAGTATGTATTACTGTACATACTTTATACATGATTAAAGTGAGGCACAGAGAGGTTACCTCACAGTTACATCTGTAGTATGGCATTTCACCTCAGGCAGCCTTAACCAGCATTTATTTAATGTGGTGTGCACCTTAATACTGGTCCTCTCCAAGGACTTCATTCAACCATTTTCCATGTTCTCCTGGCTCTTCATCTCTTATAATGTTTGAAAAGCCACCAATTAAAATGTATTTTGTTTAATAAACAACTATTCTGGGGGCATCAGGGTAACCAAACAGAGAGGGAAGGGCCCAAGATGGGAAAAGTTTACCTGGATCTAATTGGGTACCAGGCCTTCTCCAGAGAAGCCTTAAGCTACTTTCTGATCCAACCTGACTAGCTTCTTTTTCCGGTACTGAAGGGCTGGCTCACAATTGGGCAAAAATGAGTTTGGTGGCATTTTATGTCTCCAATTCTTGCCGTTATAAATCAGATTATGAGATAAAATAAAATAATGTATCTAAAGCAATAGCTGTGCCTCTCATGTCGTAAGCGCTCTATAAACCGCGGCTGCTATTCTTTCTTCCCGTGTTGCCTGCGAACTGCCGATTATGGGAAAAGCAGACATCTCAATGGTGTTAGCACCTAGTACCCTCTTCAATCATGTGTGTTCCTGTGTGTCTGTCAGGAGCACTTATTAAATGCTCGTTGGGTATTGGAGAAAAGCCAGAGAGCCAGGCCCATCAGGATGCTATGACAGACCATTTAGGAACACAGGCTAGGAAATTTGAAAGTGTTTTAGGAGCCTTTACAAAAAGGCACCCGCCACATAGAAATTGTCAGCTCTCCCATCTTCCTCCAGAAAGGGGTCTGATTAGACTCTGGAGGAAATTAGCCATTACTAATACTTACCGAACTAAATTCACATGGAAATAAATAAATGAGTAAGGTGTCTGTCTCTTCTTTGCTACACTCCAATGTCTTTGATGTAACAACTCCATTCTGCTCCTTCCCAGTCTCTACTAAACATGACCCTGATCAGCCCTCAACCTGCCTCAGCTCCAAGTATTGGGACATCTTAATGCTA
Organism: Murina feae; assembly: GCA_004026665.1. Taxonomy (NCBI): domain Eukaryota; kingdom Metazoa; phylum Chordata; class Mammalia; order Chiroptera; family Vespertilionidae; genus Murina; species Murina feae. The sequence continues at coordinate 50,503 of PVJC01001096.1, read as the reverse complement.
AACTGTGATTCCTTTCTGTGAGCCAGAGACTGTCTTGTCATATGTCATACTGATAGCTAGTGTCAAAGCCTTCTGGATCTTTGCTGGGTCTGGGGTCCTACGTTGTGTGTTTCCTTTAACCCAGAGAAGTTTCCTTCTCTCTCCCTTCTACTTCTGGATATGCTCAGTACCTCTTTGGAGATTCAGTACCTATTCAAGATTTCTTTAGCTGGGGGTTTGATTGCAAAACATTGAGTTACCTGTGCTTTTATTGTTTGTTTGTTTAGGATGAGGCCTGGAGTAAAAAAATAAGCCAACACAAAAGATCTCAGAAAAAAAGGCCCCATCTCAGGCAATAGGCTTGACTGGCCCAGAAGTCTGGGGTAAGACTTAGTGCTTAGACCTAAGAGAGAACAAACTAGAATCCCACTCAGTATTTTCTACTTCATTCATTCACCAAATGTTTATCGAGCAGGTACCGTGCTATGTTTTGGGAACATAAAGTTGACGAAAACAAGGTGCTTCTCTCGAGAAATTAAAAAGTCATTTATTGTTCATGTAAAATGGAACATAGTTATGAGTTCATAAGAAAAAGTTTTTTAAAAAATCTCAAAGTCTTACAGAAGAAATATTTACCACTTCTTCTAGCCGGGAGTTCTAACATGTCCGACTCAATGAAGGAAAACACCATCGACTGCCACCAGAGTCTTTCCATAAGAGAATTCTGAAGCAGAGTGATCTTGATTATCTCAAAAATCCCAGACAGAAATGGAAGCCATATAAATAAACATAAAAGAAAATAGAGGTGCTGTAACACAGCTATAAATTGCTCTTCCCCCCGACTTTCTTCCAATCATCCAGGGCAAAAGAGGGAAGTTGGTCGTTGTGGCAGAGAATAGACCAACAGCTGTTCTATATCCTGCCAAGAGGAGAGAGACTTATTATAAATAATAGCCAACAATACGTCCCTTGGGACTGGAGACAGCCAGTTTGGGGGGAGTCTGGAGGAGAGAGGGAGGTTTAATGGGATGGAGGGAGGAGGGTAAGCAACACAGCTGAGGATGAATTAGGAGAAAACCCTATCAAATTTTCCTGTGTACTTATGTTTCTATTACCTCATTAGGGTGATTACATAATGTGATTCCATTTATAAACCAAAAGAGAAATAAGGGACAACATTCTCATTAGCAGTGGCTGATACGAGACATTAACATGCCACCAGTAAGTCATGTGGGCGAACAATTAATATGTTTGGGAACATCTTTCCTTTCTCTCTTCATCTGTTTGGTATTTTGTCTGCTCCTTCGCTCCTTTTAGCCATATATGTGTATCTGAGACTCAGAGATGGAGAGGGACCTCACAACTTGGGTGCACTGCTTTTGAGAGCTCTTCATGCAGGAAATCCATGGAGTTTGTTTTACTGATTCATATTCCATTGGAAGAAAAAAAGAGAACAATCTTATAGCAATGCGTGGCTATCTCACCATTTCCTCTCTACTAACCCCCCACAGGACTTCCTAGGCAGACACAGATTAGAGTTCAGAGATTTCTCACTTCTCAGGATACTTTCTACTTGTTGAGAAACACCCCTCTTTCACAGGCTCTAACTTGTCGGTGTCCTAACTCTAAGTTGTAACTCTAGACGGGCATTTGGGGCGGGGGCTTGTGTTTATGGATATGCTATTAATTTGTATGTCAATTTTCCCCCTATTGGTTTTAGAGAGAGTGGAAAGGAGGGATGGAGGAGAGAGAGAGAGAGAGAGAGAGAGAGAGAGAGAGAGAGAGAGAGAGAGAGAGAGAGATAGATATGGATCGAGAGAGATATCAATTGGTTACCTCCCACATGTACTCCGACTGGGGTGGGGCATCAAACCTGCAACTGAGTTACATGCCCTTGACCAGGAATTGAACCTCCAACCCTTTGGTGTGTGGGCTGGTACTCTAACCACTGAGCATACCGGCCAGAATGCATTCAAAATTTTTTAAAGAGCTCACTAAGACAGTAAAATTCACCAAGTAATGTTTAACAAAAGAGGGAAACTGAGTTCCCAGAGTTGAAATAACCTGCTTGATAGACAGAGGAAGAGCCCAGGCCTGGACCCAGCACCCACAGGAGTGATATAGAATGTGACTGTAATATGTAATTTCTAAGGGAGGTTGGATAATTTAAGAAGTGTCTGCTCTATTCTCTTCTAATGAGGGAGCAGTGTGAGGAGTGTGGGGTATAGGTAAAGATCAATCCTTTTATAAAGGGTCCCTCAGAAAAAGAATTAGCTGTTTAGCCTGTATGTATGTCTTACAAGTGGTTTTAATTTGATATACTTACCCTTTACTCCTATTGCATCTCTATCTCTTTCTTTCCATTATATTAACTATCTGATTTTAGTTTTGGGGGCTCTCAAATGCGTAACTGCGAAGTTATCTCAAGATAAGCACTCATTTTGAGTTTGTTCTCCAGACTGCAAACTGGATGAAGAGTTTTTGGGCTCTGGCATGAAAAGGAAGGGCTAGCTCTATTCAGATTAGAAAAAAATAAATTTAAACATTTAGATGCAGACAGTAATGTAGGGACACTGTGCTCTACCTGGGGCCTGGGAAGTACTATGTACTTAAATGAGCAACCTGTCCATTTGTTAAGGTACACCGTTCCATATGTTTTCTGTTCATATTATTTCCGGTTACAATATCTTAACTCTCCAGCAGATGGCATCTGCTTCAAAACTCTTACAAATTCCATTTACATTTCAGGACAAATAGGCTACTCATACCTTGAACCTCCTTTAATTGATGTCCACACTTAATATCCGGGAAAAGCTGTTAAAAAAAATACTTAAGGATAAACAATTAATTCCCTTTTTGGGAGGAGGAGGGCAAGAGTCACTCTTTTCTTTTTCTAAGCCCATGGCGGCATCCTGGATACCTAGGACGTCCTCAATCATTTGAAGGGAAATATAATCAGAATTAAACCCAGAAGCTCTCTTTGAAGAAAAAAAAAAAAATCTGCTACGTTAGTTACTTGCAGCAGTAAACAAGAGCTGAGTATTCAGGGCAGATTCAGAAAAACAAAGCTAACTTCCATCTCTTCCAAGGGAGAGAGAAGAAAAAAAGGGAGTCAGTTCCTACAAGGAGTAAGGGCGAATGAACGAACACACGAAGCTTTGTGGCTAGTTGCCATACAGAGCCTTTTTTCCCTCTTTACTTTGTATGAAGGGATGGGTGTGATTGAATGACTTCTAACGTTTAATGACACCTTTGCTCCAGTGCTTTGTAAAGCTCACACATGAATACCCTGATCCATTTCCGATGATCCTGGGGGCCCCATTCTTTTGTGTCAAGCACAAGGAAAAAGGAGAGTGAGGGAGAGACAGAGACAAAGAAACAGCCAATGTAACCAAGCTTGGAACATGATTTAAACAACCAACTTCGTAAACATCAATCTTGGGATGCGTTGTGTGAAATGGAGTCATACTCCAAAAGAAATGTTGGCTACATTTAAAAGATCACTTTGTCTAAAGAAAATGCCAAGCTGAATTTGCAAGCAGTAAGTCATCTTTCTACAAGAAGCTGACAAGACAAAGGCAACAGTGTGAAAAGGTGAAAAGACCGCCCATCTGAAAAAAGTAATAGCATTATAACCCTGTTGTTGTTGGTATTTTTTTTTAAGTGTCTGGTTCTCTGGTGTTTTATTATTTATCAGGGATCAATATAGCTATGAAAAGAGCAATGGCTTAGAATAAAAATATTGGTATGCCTTGCTGTGTTACTTTGGGTGACAATGTCACTTCCCTAGACCCCAGTTTCCATCTATGTAATATTAGGGAGTGGGACCAAATGACTTCCGGGTTTACTTTTGGCTTATATTTGTCCCCATGGGGCACCCCTGCAGCCACAGAGCAGCCTCTTAGCACTCAAGTGTGAGTGTGAGTCACATGGAGCTTGGAGAGTGGTAGGGTCTGGAACTAGTTTGCCAAAACTGAGCCATTGGAAAGGTATGCAGTAAGGAAGCATTTCCAAATCCTTTCCGTTGCATTCCCCCCACAACCCCCCTTTTTAGTTCCATGGCTATTTTCTGAGAGAGAGAAAAAAAAGAAGAGGCCCAGGCTTGGAAGCAAAGTCTTAGAAATGAATCTGCTTTGTTCTCACTTTTAGCTCAAAAATAAAGTGCCTTCTGACCATTCAATTCTTTATTGTACAGCATCATGCACGTCTGTGGATGTCTACTCTAAGTTTGGCATTTTAAAATGCCTGCCATCTCCTCCTGCCTCAGCCACAGTTAATATACACAATGGATTCTTCAGAAACGCAGAGTTAGAACATTGGAAGCAGCTGAATACTGATTTACATGAAAGCTGAAAGTGTACAGTACCAATAAAATGTATCTTTGACATCTTGGCTTCCAGAGGAACCCACTTCCTTTGTTCATTCACAAGTCCACTCTCCACCTCAGATTTAATTATCTTCCCAGATCTCATTTGCATATGTGTAGGCTACCATTCACAATGCTCCAAGCCCTACATGTGGGAGGCACAAATCTTTTTATTAAAAAAAAAAATGTGGACAAGCCATTTTGACTGCATCCTATGTGCTTTTGACAAAACCAAAAGGATGCCAACTGTATCCCAAGAAGACTAATACCTTTGAAATAAAATTTGCTGTTTGTTGTATAGATCCACATCAATTCAGTTGAGACTTTCAATTATGTGTCGGACACATAAAAGAACTGATTTGAAAAACAACCACCATAGGATGTTGGAATTGGAAGGGACTTTATAAAATGAAGCGCAATCATTTTGCAGATGAGGGAAAGGAAACCCAGAAACATACCCAGATGGAGAGTAGCAGAAGTGAGACTAGAACTTGAATTTTTAAAACTTACACACGATTTTTAAAAAAAAATTACACATGACGACCATGCTCCCCAGCATCTATCCATCTCTTCATCCCAAATGAAACAGCCTCTGAGTGCCAGCCCCCGATCTGGACCCAGGAAACAAAACAGAGTCCCTGTTCTTCAAGAAACTCACTGCATAGCTGGGTTTGCTCTTCAATAATCTTTTGGAAGGAAAAAGCCAGCTTTATAATTGTTGTTCATAAATATTTTGAAAAATTATTACAACAAATGTTCCACTTTCCTTATTCTCTAAATACAGCAACACTTCATTTACTTGGCTTTGGCAGAGAACGAGGTGTTCCCTGTGAGTGAAGTCTGCAGACCTCTGAAGTACAAACTCTGAATAGGAATCTTCCTTAAAGTGTATTTCATATTTCCCCGCCTTTGGAAACAAAGGATATTGAACATGACTTAACTTTCTTTTTTTAAACATGAGTCAGAGTGAGCTCTTAGGAACACCATTATCACCCTGGACAGAGATACTGTTCGGTGCCTAATTTTCCAGGTCTCTTTTTTAATATCAGGCAGCTAATCCTTTTCACCGTAAATTATTCTTCCTTTCATAATCCCCTTTAATTTGCAGGGCCAGGAATCATTTCAGGAAATTCATTAAAAATTATATTTTAAATCTGTACCAGGGACAGTAAGGCTTTAAGTAAGTGTCTGAGGTGTAGCATACATGCCTTTAGTGGCTAGATGTGAGGCCCCAAATGACACACTGTGTTTTTTTTTCTGATGACTTCTAAGCTTAAAATGATATAGGAAGGGTCAGAGATGCTATGCCTTCTGGGCAAGCTGGCCAACCCTACAGTCAGCCTCAGATTAGAACCTTTCATCGTATCCCCTGGACAGAAAGCAATGATTAGGCCATAGAGGTCCAAGTAGTTTCCAACAATGGTGAGATTGTCTCCTGAAGGTACTTGGTTTCAGTAGAACCCAATTACCTTTATTATGACAATGCTAGCTAGAATATCTCCTGCCCCAGTGAGTTAGGGTCCAACAGCCCCAGCCTCCACTTACAGTGTGACCTACTGTCGAGTCCTGTGTCAAATCCTTTGTAGAACAGGAATTCCTGTATTCCCTACAGCTCTGTGATTCGGACACTACAAGGTGACTTCATGGGAGGACCTGAGGAAGAAGGAATTTACGCAATTGACTCAGGCTCAGCTAGCAACTAGGGAACCAGGACTCTTGACTCTCTGTGTCATAGACATTCGCATGGCCAAAATGGCGACTCTGCAAATCTACGACTAAAACAGATGATGAAATTTCTTAAATCACTTTAAATTTATACCTGACAATAGCACGAGAGCTCCAGAGTGGTAAAAAGCAATATTAAGGGAAAAAAAAATCAATTTTGGTTTTAGCTCATTGCTTATCCCTCTGCAGGTCTTAATTCAAATTTTCTAATCCCTTACTTCCATGTCCTCTGAATATACTTTATGGTGAAATATAAGGACAAGGAAAGTACCAAGAAGCTCACATTATGTAATAAACATATGAGTAGATAAGTATACCTTCTGTCATATATTCCAAAAACATTTATTGGGAACTGACCATGTGATAGGCATTTTCCCTCTTGCCAAAGGACTTAAAGATGTATAGAAAGTGATCCTTGCCCTTGAGCTTCTGACAATCCTGCGGCGGAGACAGGATTATCAGTGTGTTCAGTGCTAAAACAAAAGCATGCTAAAAGTTGCTACGGGAACGTAACACTCAACTCTGCTGAAGGAGATGATCAGTGAACTGGGCTGAGTAGGCTGAGTAAAGCCAGGAGGGGAGGGGAGGGCACTTCAGGCAGAAGGAACAGCATGAACAAAGGCATGGAGGAATGAAGGAGCTTTGGGTGCTATCTTCACCGTGGCCAGTGCCATGAACCAAAGTAGTAAAGTGAGGCAGTAACTTTAAGTGCTGAAGTTTAAAATAGTTCTGTAAAATGATTCTATCACAATGATGGCCATTTTAATAAATGTAATGACTAAGTAAACGTATGACTAAATTTTCTGGCACAACTATAATTAGACAAAACATGAAGTTGAAATTCTTGGAGAAAGATAGTACACTACAATGAACCAGCAATGTTCGGAAATCCCAAATAGAATCCAATCTCTTTAGAACCTGTTCTTGTGTTATTTAACATGTCTTTATTCAGTTGCAAATTTTTGTCCCTGTAACTTTTCAGACAATTCATCCTGGTTTTTTAAATTTAGAAAATATTATTATTTACATTATTACACACCGTAAAATCACCCCATAACAATTTTTTATAATATTTCAACCGGAAACATTAACTCATGAACAGATCTAAATGAAAAGACCTAATGAGAAGAAAATGGAAATTTAAGCAAAAATTACACTTCTTTCATGAGTTTGAATGTTTTATAATTCGTTGAAGCTGAGGCCCTTTGGTTAAAGACCGAAGGGCCATATTCAATGTTATTGCTCCCTGAGAGAAAATTAGGGATTTCTGGAAATGAATTACCCCTTTTACAATCACTGCTAAGTTTTAGTTTACTGATGGCAGTCTCGTGGCTGGGTGGAATCTAAAAGAGTTAGTCCTTTCAAAATGTGACAAAGCAGCTCAGAGAATGAATAATGCAATTCTGTTTATTGAATATCATAATTAGTTTTTCATGAGACTAATCTAAAGTAGCCGTCTGCAGTCATGGAAAGGGAACCTTAGAACCCAAGAGGCAGAGTGATTTCTGGGATTCATGAGAAATGGGAGCTGGAATCAGCAATCTTGATTGCCAAGTTATTCTGGAGCTGAAACCTAGACAGATGTGTATATGAAAGAAACTGAAGCGAAGAGACAACTGTGCCCTGTGTTATTTGGCGATTCTGGAAGAATAATGATTTGCTCTATAATTTCCCTTTAAGGAACGTCTCTGCTAGGCTGTCGAATTCCCCAGAAAATGCTCACATATGGGATTCATTTAGAAATCCTCTGAATTTGCTTTAAGTAGATTGACAGCTATTCTTTCCATTGCAAAAAGTTGTCCGCTAGGATTGTTCTTCCCCTCCGCCTTTTCTGGATGGAGAGATGGTGCGATTGTAACAGTTGGGTGAAGGGCCTGCATTCACACGATGGAGTGCGCATCTGAGGGCTGGCTGAACACTGTGCTAAATGAGCTGGCATCAGGAGAGCCATGGACTGCAGGTCATAGGACGAGGAAAATGTAAAAGTGGAAAGTAAGTTGGAGATTAAAGTGGTTTCCTGCTAAGTACACCAATTGCTCAAATGGAGAGAAGAAACGGAAACCAGTTTTGTTCTTTGGAATAGAGGTGTCTACCACTAGTCCAGTTTTGACGTCTGGATGCCATGGGGCGAACAAAGAGTGTAGGAGCCATGAGTCCTATAAGACAAGCCACTGTCTTTCCATATGAAGGGTATAAACACCTATAAACCAGGATTTCAAAAAAAATTGTTTTCGGATAATTTCCATTTCAAACGAAACTTCCCTTCTTTCCTTCCTTTCCCTGTTTCCCCTTCTTCTCTCTGTTCTTCCTCCCCTCAAACCATTATTTAATTTTTCCCTGTGCCAAGAGGAAGTAGCTCAAATCAATCCTACTTAATATAAATATACCCCATAAATAGGAACACAATAAAATGAAGAAAACCCCTTTCTTTCTTATTTTTCAGGTAGTTCTCAAAGCAAACACCTATGCTTTTCACACTCACGCTGTTCCTGTTGCTTAAAGCGAGATGAGCTTCTTCACTGCTCACAGAGCACACGTTCGGACCGGCTGGCCAACGGCACACAGTGACAATAATTCTGATAACAACAAATCCAAAGTATGACCTTACCGGCTAGTTGACCTCTGGGAGGAGGGTTCCTCAAGGCAGCGAGACTCACATTTACTGAAAACTGCCCTGTTCCAAGTGCGGTGAATCAGATGGTGAATGTGAAAGCTCTCGTGAGCTCGGGCGCTTCACTGAATCGAAGCCTCATAACCAAAGAGGAAACCATCGCACCGTGAGAGCTAAGCCCCACTTTCCGCATTATTCAAAGGAAAAAGCGTATTTAAATGAAAAATGGCTATTTTAGTAATCATGCTTTGATACTTCCCCCCATCTATTTAATCAACGAAGACAAAGTAAACAAAAAGTTCAGGAGAGGCTGGAGCAGGGTACTTTTTTTTTTTTTTTTTGCCTCGGTTGGTGTCACCTAGAATGATTCAAAGGAAACAGAAAGTTGCTACAACTGTGATGTGGCATTTATAATAAATGGCTCCCCCTCATAGGGCCCAGACACTTGGCGATTTAACTGGTAATGCCAACGGGATGATGTAGTATTTCCTGTATGGTTTTAACTTCTCAGTAAGCATGTAGGCACTGCGGTGAAGCACAGGTAAAAAGTTCACAGCTGCGGGGGTTGGGGGCTTGGGGGGGGTGGGTAGCGTAGGAAGTTCTCTGCAAAGCGCTAAGCTCACTGAGGCATCCAGCTGGAAACAGCCTTGGGAATGGAGGAGGGTCTCACACATGTTAACAATTTGAAACGTACAGAACCTGGGTTTTAGGGGTACGATGTGGCTGGCAGAGCTTCCTCTCAAAGGGGCTCTGAAATATGGAGTGGTGGGAGGAAGGGAAATGTCGGCCCAGGAACATAAGCTGGGAGCACTTTAAGGCTATGGCTGCTAATTTTACTGCTCAGCCAGGGCAGCCAGGCGGGAAGTGCCCCTCATCACCATCCCCTCGCCTCATCTCGAGGATGCCCAGTTTGAAGACCTGCCTCAAATGCCATATCAACTAGATGGGGCTGCTCCCTGTTTTAAAAATCTCACCCAGAACTTTGTAAGAGCATTTTCCCCCTGGGCCTTCTTTAGCTGATCTTTTCCTCCCCTTCCACCTCTCCCACCATGAGGTTACACCTGCCTTGACAAGGACCATGTCTTACTCATCTCCATTATACTGAAGCCAAATATGATCTTGTTGCCGACCTTTCACCCCAATAAAGTCTTCTGAAAGCTTCCGATTGACTTTAGGATAAAACCCAAGCAGACTTTTTAACATGGCTCTTATGGGTCCTTTACAATTTGGTCCCAGTCTGAGCCTACCTTTCGGTCAATCTCTCTGGCCTTCAATGATTTTTCCTTTCCAACACATTCCTTCTCTGTCACTCCTTGGCTTTTGTCTGCTGTTTTCTTGCCTGAGACATGCTGGCCACCCATCTCCACACCCGTCTGTCTGTTGCTGCCTCTCCCCTCAGCACTCAGAATCTTGTTCAGGGACCTCTTCCCTGCCTCTCAAAGTTACACATCCTATACTTTCCAATGCTCCCCCTCTCATAACTCAGGCTTAATTTTTATTGCTCGTTTCATGTCTGTTTTTCCCAGCTAGACTGGAGTTCTGGGAAGTCATGGGCTGTCTCTATCTTTTTAATACTGTACTTTCAGTGCCTAGGGCATGAAGCTTGGATGTATGGTTCTATTATATGAGAACACGAAAAATGTTACTTTCTGAGTAAGTGAATTAATAGCTATTGTAATAATGACTACCATGGCCTGAGTGCTAACTACATACCAATGAGTATGCTACACACTTTATATGCGTTATGCCACTTAACTGTCACAGTGGTCCCATTAGTACCTGTAATAAGTATTATTACTCCTATTTATAGATGAGAAACCAAGTCTTACAGAGGTTATTAATTACCCACGTTACCTAGCTCAAATGACAAAGCCGGGATCTGTGCCCAAGGCTGCCTCACTCCAAAACTTATGGCTTTTTATGGAGCTAAATGTTTCTCAAATAGTTGCCCAATCAATGCTCATTCACACACACACACACACACACACACACACACACACACGTAAATTTACTACTTTCTTCCAATGTGAGAACCTCTTTATAATTATATTTGATTTGAATTCATGTGATTAGGACTATTTCTAATTTCAATAAAAGTCTCTAAATTCCATATCCAAATCCAGTTCTGAATTTCTCTTTTTGCTGTTAAATCAATGTCTGCTGGACTAGAGGTCAACCAAGGGCTTCAGTTCTGCTCAGATGCTGCCTGTGTGCTTGGAAATGGGATGAGTTCATGTCTGTACAGTAAGAGAAGGGTGGCCAGGACATCTTTTACCTAAGGGTTCCAAAGCTCATTATTGGCTAGTGCACTTTCTAACGCTATTTTCCTAAAGGTACATGGCTCAGTGCAATGTCAGGTTAGTACCAAGGTTCCTAAGTGGCAATCTTTACTCCACAAGATATAAAACATATAAAATTAGGTCACAGTACAGAAGCTCAGTATAGGAAAACTCCCAACCAGCAGGGTGATTCAATAATGGGACCATCTGTGTTCCTAGAGCACAGATGGATGGAAGCAGCAGCTGGGAGCTGGGTGACGACTGGTCAAGTGCCCTCTAGAAAATGATGTGTACATTGGGTGGAAAGTTAGACAACAGAACTTCTAATGCCCTTTCAAATTCTGAGAAGGAATATTCGATGAAATGTTTATGGTAAATGATTCTGATGTGTCCTGCGAATGTTGAAAAATAGTTTTAAACTATATGTATGAAAAGTACAAGCTTTGGATTCAGACATTCCTAAGTTCAGTCCTTCTCTACCTTACCAGCTATGTACCTTCGGCAAATCTCTGTGCCTTTCTAAACCTCAGTTTCCTTTTCCATGAATAATTAGTCACTGTTATATTTGTAGAAGGCAATGTAGTCAGACAGTGGGATATAGTTATAGGATCTTGTGCAAATTACTTAACCACCGTGCACCTCAGTGTATTCTAAAATGTAGAAGATATGTAGCATTTTCCTCTAAAAATTTTTATAAAGGTTAAATGAATTAACAATATAAAGTGCTTGGACTATTTCCTGACATAGAATAAATCTTGAAGTGGTTTTAACTGTTGTTATTAAGATCTGGAAAACAACTGATTTTTCCCCCACTTTTCATCCAGGAGTTTCATATTTTATAAACTCCATCACTGTTTGTCATCTTGCTTAAATTCTACATGCAGAATAAAGGTTGAAAGTTTAGGAATGGCTAGAATTCATGCCCTAAATCAAGAAGCCAACATCTCCACAAGGGACTGTGTTCTTAAAAAGCTAGAAGGAATGTTTTTATGCCAAAGTTGACAGGAAATAGCTTATTTCCAGAACCTACAGTATCTGAACAAAACTGATCTTTTTTTTTATGATTTGGAAAATGTTCTGAATACATGTCTGATAGATTTCAAAATGCTCGTACACATAAAAAAGAAAAGTTACCAACAAAATTGCCCTGGTTTTATAAAATGTTTATTCCAAAGGACAAGGGAAAGAAATAGAGAGGTTCTTCTAATGCACCAAAGTTAGCAATTGAAATTAGTCCCCATTGTACAGCAAGGCAAAGTATGTTTCACTCTCTCCTGTGTCTCACCTGGCATATAGCACTCTGTCTCCCAGAGAACCTTAGCTTAGCTGTTTGTTTCCCAAAATTCTTTGGAATGACAACATAGAGAGTCCTGCAAGAAGAATCATGATTCATTCCATAAACTTCACCAATATTCATGAAGGATGACCTAGGTCTTATCTGGTTCTGGGGAGTTGCCTTTTACTGTGAATTTTTATGTGCCAGGAGCTGCTTAACATAAAAGCTATCATTTAATCCTTATAAAATCATGGATGGGAGGTATTCCTCTCGTTTTATAGATGATGAAACACCAAGAGTTTAGGTACTTTATGAGGATCCCATGGCTAGGGGCTGACAAAGCTGGGATTGGAACCCTAGTCTGTCTGACCACAAAGTGATGCTGTTAACCTCTCTCTGTGCTGCCTCATATTGGGGGAGACAGACCACTGAGTTGAGGCTGCTAGGATGCAGCAATCTCTTTGTATCCCACCTGTTTTTGTGCGTGGCCGAGGCACAATAGGAAAACTGGCTAAGATGGCCTTTGACCTACCCAGACTCCTAGGCCTTCTTCCCTTTCTCTTTCCAAAGCATTCCAAAAAAAAAAAAAAATTGAAAACTTGCTGAAAGGAAAGTGTCGTAATCACCTAGTTACCTCTCCCAGGGAGCTAGGCAATTCCTCAGCGGCAACCCCAGGGGAGCAGGGGATATCTTATCTGCCTATGCCCTGGTCTGATGCTTCCTAGCACTGCCTGGAGCTTGCTGATAGGGTACCAGTGCTGCAGGATCCTCTCACCAATGGTGATAAGTGGAGTGTGTAAACAGTGTCATCACGTGCTGAATTACTCATGGAAGCAGTCACACACTGCCATCCTGAGGGCACAAGGCAGAGCCCCATCTTTGTCAAGGGAAGGACAGCAGCTTCTGAAAGAGGATGGGATCAAGGTCTTCATCCCCCTTTGCAGTCAGTGGGTAACGTCAGCTAACGCTGTGGCTTATGGGGAAGTGAAGAGAAGGTGATGTAGAAGGACTGGACAGGTCATATTACACTCAGCCCTGAGCACCTACCTATCTGTAAACACTACACATTCTTTATTGATGTGGACCTAGTGATGTGTGTGAGTGTGCAAGTCTGTCTGTATGTGTGTGTGTGTTTTATAAGAGTTGACCTAAAGTGAGACAAGATTCCATTGAATTACTGAGACCAGGACTCTATGAATGGATTCTATTAGATAAGAAAAGTAGGATGAAAAGTTTTATTTGTTCAACAAATACTGATTGAGACTTACAAAGTGCTAGACACTATGATAGACAATAGCGAACAGAACTGAAAGAACACACACCCCTGCTTTGATGGTACTTATATTCCAGTGAGGGCAGAGGGACATAAACAAAAACAAGTAAATTGAACAGCGTGTCCAAAGGTGATAAGAACTATGGAGAAAACTAAACTTGTTAATGAAGAAAGGGAAGTATATAGGGAAGAGAAAGACTCTGAGATGAGCATGTACCTAGTGCATGCTGGGAACGCAGGTGTGGCTAGATGATAGAGAAACAGGGAGAGTGGTGGGAGCTATGCTGGAAGGAGGTGGGTATGGTGTGTGTGTGTGTGTGCATGTGTGCTCTTGTACTTGTGATCTTGCAGTCAGATCTTATAGGGCGTTGTGAGGACTCAGGCGTTTACCCACTGTGATATGGGAAACCAGTGGAGAGTTCTGAGCAGGGGAGAGTGTGACAGACCTGGCCAGACTTCCCCGGAGTTTCTTGCAGAATACCACAAACATCTAATCTGCTTCCTGAGCAGGCATAGGAACCTTGCCCTCAGAACTCTTCCTTTAGCTGATAGGCTTCTATCTGCATATAATTTTCTGTGGCCATAGCATCTCCAGTGTCAATACTTGACTGTCCGTATAGCCTGACACTATTTTAAAAACAAATCTTCCAGACACGGACTGCCTTTCAAAATGCTTTCTTCCACAAAACAGGGCGTGCATTTAAAGACATAACAAGGGGCCATTCTATGGAAGCAAATGTGTTTCTTGCAGCCAACAGCACGGCCCTGTAACAGTGCTATTTCTATTTCAGAAAGCAAGTCCATTATGCCAGTAGCTACCCTTCAAAGTTGTCACATGGCCCCCTTAATTATGCAGGATAAGGAGGGCTCCAACAAATGAAATACTTCTCCTGGAAATTATATCCCATTTGAATTTTGTTTTTAAATCATCTTTATAAATCTCTCATTGGTAAGAATCTCAGAACTGCCTCCAAGATTTGTTAGGAGAGCCCAATGAATGAGAGGCAACGGCTATGTGACTATGTGTCGGGGTCTACTGAATTATTTGAGATAATATTTCACGTTAATATGATTGTTGGGGCAGAGACATGAAAATGCACATCCATGGCTATCTGCCTTGTTTCAGTTTTCATTTCAAACCCATATGACTTAGATATTCCCAAAGAACAACTTTAAATGTCACATTTTGCAAGCTTGTGGTTTCAAGTTGCTTATTTAAGGTCTTCTTGACCTCAGTGCAGAATTTTAACACGTTCCCCTCACTTTGTTGGCCCGAGGGTGATGACGCTATCAAACGTATTTATAAGTAGGGCCAAAGACATGGAAAATCCTCTCCTAGGAAAGATGGAGTTTTAGGAAGAAAATATCTGCAAAGTCATTAAAAAAAAAACAACCACCACAACAAAGACCTCACCCACTGATATTTCTGGTTCAGTAAGTTTTCTTGATGTAGTTACATGCCAACAAAAGTACTACTTCTTAATTATATGAGTATCTTGAGTCATAATAATAATAATGCATGTATATGCATCACTTAAGAAATATTTTATTCTCAATTGCATTCACTATATTTATCAGAATCTTTATGCAGTCATTGGAAAGAAGGTAATCCCCCCGACCCTCATGATTTTCTCTATTACATTAATTGACCTAAGTTGATTTCCTTCAATATTGAATAAAAAAGCCTTCCTTTGCAAAAATGGAAGTAAAGCAAGTCTGTGAACTTTCCCTCTCTTGGTACTTCCCCTAGAACAGGGGAAGAGGGAGAGAAAGACGCACAGGCCCAGCCTCAAGAGATTCTGACTTAATAGGTCCAGGTTGAGTCTGGGCATTTCTAAAAATGTGTACTTCAGCTTGAGAACTATAGATCAAAAGGGAGAGATTGATTCTCTCTCTCTTTTTTATTCTTTCCTTATTTCCTTTTTCTCCATTGCTTCTTTTTTTTTTTTTTAACACGAAGTGACTACTTATTTGAAATATTTCTTATTTTTAAATGGAACAAAGAAAATTCCAGAAAAATAATACTATAACTTTAAAAGACATAACTACCCTATCATATTGCTTAGATCAGTGGTTCTTGATTCGTGTAGATTTTCAAATTCATTTGGCAACCATAGGAAACTACACAGCTATATGTTCAGTGCCAACAACAATAAACCTCATTTCAGCCTCAAGGGCACTGATTACAATTGTCCTTGACTTTTCTCTATTGTTCACACCTGTCTCCAGCTATCAATTTGTCATTACCTCAGCATCTCTTGTGTAGCTGAGGCATGCATACACCTGCCAGGAAAATAGGGGAGCCTTCTCTCTAAGTCTTCACATAAGGGTTACTTAGATGGAGAAGATGCATAAGGGCTTGAACTATATAGCCTCATTTATGTTCATTTATTCAGACATATATGCAACCAAGTTGTTGAGAGGGGCTGGAGTGTCCTAGGAAAAAATTCTTTGTGAAGATATTTAGAGTCTGGTGTAAATGGAGTGGTTTTGCAATAGGACCAGAGAATAAGAGGGGAGTGGTTTTGCCAGCTTGACCTTTGGCACCTGAAAGTGCCCTGAACTACCTGTCCTGGCTGTGTGCAGCCTGGGAAGGAAAGAGCTTGGAATTGCTTTGGGACCCACAGCCCATGGGGATGTGTAGCTCCAGGCAGTGTAGGCCAGTGGGATCTGAACAGCACCCCGAATACCCGAGGTGTAGGAGTGACTTTGTACAAGACTGGAATTCTTGGGTGAGAAGGTAGTTTGGGTGAGGGAAGGTTGTGGCTTTTAAGATTCCAGTTTTGATCTCATGTGACCTCATTTGTAGTGAATGCTGAAAAGACAGAGATATTTGGGGGCACTAGATATTATTCCATTCTGTCAATTTCCCAGTTGCCAATCCTCATCTCTGCCATCTGTGTTACCACCAAAGTCTTGTTTTATTTTTTCACCCAGTCCCTCCTGCTTGTGCCTAATACACAGAGATAGATGGAAAGAAGTCAACATGACGTATCACCAGTGGACATTTGGAAGATTAGTTGTCTTCCTGGGCAGTCCATCAGACTAGTCAGGGCCATAAAAAAATTGCCCCTGCAGGAGGCATTCTCTAATTGCATGAGTGGTCCCTTAAGGAGGAGTCTTCTGTTCATTTATCTTGGATGTTGAACCAAACACACGACCCATCCTAAAAATATATGTTGCATTACAAAAATAAAGAAAACCAAATTAGATGGAGTATAAGATTTGGGGTCGGAAGGATACCGAGATGATATTTAATGAATCTTGACAACATTTTTAAAGAATAAAAATGTCCAGTAGCCATAGAATTCCTCTGATTCATCACTGATGTTCACCATTTCCAGATTGCAATGATCTTGCCCGGCCCACTTGCTGAATGAAGATACTGTTGTAAGTTAGGCCATGTTGCTGTGTGGTAAACACCTTCCTCCAGGGTACGTCTTGAAGGCATATAGGTCCATGAACCTCGTCTATGCTTCTCACCTAGAATTATCTGTATACTTGCTAATATTTAAATTTTACAGATTCCTAGGGAGGTACAATTGATCATAGGGAGTCCAGCATTGATCTAGAAATCAGATAACTTCTATCAGGGCTCTGAGGAATGAATGAACTTGGAGGAGCCACTGAGTTTCTCTTACATTTGTAAAAATGGAATAATGTTTTTCTTAGAAACATCTCTAAGACTCATAGCACCTCTGAAATACTGAACCTAAATGTGATCGTTTACATGGAAATGAATTAAACTATTTTTGCCACCTCAGCCAGGAAACCACTCGGGTAAGGAAGAAAAGGAAGGGGGTCAAGTCTCCTTAACTTGAAAGAGCTCTCTCTCAAGGAAAGGGCCATTTTTCTGAAAGACCTATTTTCATTCTTAAACAGATTTACCCTAAAATGAACCCTGAATGGAATCAGGGATCCGATCTTACATCAAAGTAACTGTGTTTGAAGTAATAGCCACAAGCCAACCTCTTGCCCTGCACTATCGAAGGAGAGAAGGCAAATCCACAAGCCTCTCAAGGTGATAAACTCAATTTGTCACCTTCTCAACATGTGCCTCCAAGACTGCACTTGATTCGGTGGCTTCATTTCAGTTAAGTGCTTTAGACCTCAGCTCAAACCCTTTCTCTTAGGATTTGGCTCAAAATATTGACCATACATTTCCATATTTGTTATAATTCCAATCTGTGAGGACTTCAAAAAAAACTATTATGGAAACCAAGTACAATCGTAGGAGACAGGCCATGTATTTGATTTCTACAATGAAACTTGGGCTGCAGCATTAATACTGTAACAATGCTGAATAATTTAACTGAATTGCATTACATTCTTTGTGCTGTAAATCCTCTCTTTTACTTTTGTATTTGGGACAAAATAGTCAAGTTAGCCTTGCAAAAAGGTTTTGTTTTTGCATTTATATTTTCCTGTCCCTTTGACATCTTCTCTTATTTCTTTTTATTTGATTTTCTGTTGTTAGACTTGCTCCTAATTAGAGGAGTTGCTGCAGCTGAAAACAATGACAACTTAATGGAGCAAAGCAGATCTACTGTCTTGGGTGGGAGGGGTGTGATGTGATTGGCAGTGCCTTTCCCCGTTCTAGTGGGCTGGGGCTGGAAAACATCAACACTTCCACTATAGCAAAGGAGAAGGCGACACATCTCTAGTCGGCATTTTATTTATTCACCTACTAGGTGTACCAGTTAATAATGTGTATTTTTTCAATAGCTGGAGTTACACCTATGTTGATATATATGCGATTTGATGTGTACGCTATTTTGATGTATTGACAGCAAGCTTCAAAACTTCATATGTCAAATTTTCTGAAGGTTTTAACATAGTAGATATTTTTATGCTTAAAAATGTTGAATTTTGTGCCAAAAAAGAGCATTTGTGGGAAGTTTGAATTCATTACTTTATTTTGAAGAAAAAGTTATCGTATACTTCAGGAAGCTTATGGTGAACGTGCTCCATCTCAAGATACTAGTACTTGTGAACGCTGGTTTAAATGCTTTAAAAGTGATGATTTCGATGTGAAAGACAAAGGAAGTCCAGGTCAACCAAAAAAGTTTGAAGACCAAAAATTACAAGCATTACTGGATGAAGATGCATGTCAAACTCGAAAACAACTTGCAGAAAGATTAAATGTTGCTCAGCAAACAATTTCCAATCATTTACAAGCAATGGGAAAGATTTTAAAGGAAGGAAAATGGGTGCCACATCAACTGAATGAAAGACAAGTGAAAAAACAAAAAGTCCTCAGTAGAATGTTGCTTCAACAGCACAAAAGAAAGTCTTATTTGCATTGAATTGTGACTGTGATGAAAAGTGGATTTATTCTGAGAATCCCAAATGCACAAAATCATGGGTAGATCCAGGTCAACCATCAACATTGGCTGCAAGGCCAAACCGCTTCAGAAAGAAGACAATGCTCTGCATTTGGTGGGATCAGGAAGGTGTGGTGTGTTATGTCTGTCTCCCTCCCAGATGGGGCAGGGTTTCTATCTTCTGCATTTTCATAGACCTAACACAGGCCCATCCATACCCCACCAATCATTCAGCACACATGTAAGTGCCTACAAAGAGCTGGGGAGTGTGCTGGCTACTGGCGATCGAGAGGGGAAGATTGTCTAGTGAAGAAGACAGATAATTCTGGAAGGCAGAACCTACAGAGCGAGAAGAGCTGAGCTTCTAAAACCAGGTGAAACCGTCAATACTGATTGCTTTCAACAACAAATAATTAATTTGAACCACACTTTGATCTTGAAAAGACCAGAATGTGCCAGAAGACATGGCAAAGTAATTTTGCTTCATGATGATGCGCCATCACACACTTCAAAACCAGTTAAAGACACATTAAAAGATGTTGCCTGGGAAATATTAACCCACCCGCCGTATTCACCAGACCTTGCTCCTTCAGATCACTACTTGTTATGATAGATGGCACACACACTTTCTGAGCAGCACTTCAAAACATACGAAGAAGTGCTTAAAATGATAGAATTGGAAGGAGCCATGCAGATCATCTAGTCTAATGGTGTTCTATGGACGCATATCTGTTTCCAATGAATTTTTCATTTTCATTTGCTTGTTGCATCAAAAAAGTAAAAGTAAGCCTGGCAGGTGTTGTTCAGTGGTTGAGTGTTGGGCCATGAACCAGGAGGTCATGGTTTGATTCTGGTCAGGGTACGTGCCTGGATTGCGAGCTTGATACCCAGTAGGGGGCATGCAGGAGGCAGCCAATGGATGATTCATTGATGTTTCTATCTCTCTATTCCTCTCCCTTCCTCTCTTTAAAATCAATAAAAATGTATTTTAAAAAGTAAAAATAAGGCTCATGCAGTGAGTTTATCAAGCAGCTAAACTTACTCACTTTAAAGAATGTTCACTGACTCTGTAGTAATGTTCTTCTCCATCTTTTCATGCTAAACTCTATTTTCTTTCATAAAATGATGATCACAGTAGGTGGTAGTTGTTTTCATTTTTAATGTCTTTACACAGGCAAGTAAATATAACAAATCCATGTCAGTACCCCAATTATAAATATGATCTTGAAAGATCAAAGTCTGGGGACCACATATCTAACCTGATTATCTATTTCATTGTGATTCGGGGAAGTGGTTACTTGGTTTGCATGTGGCCACCCAGCTGGCCAATGGCATCAAAGCCATGTGGCCTTGGATAAGCTCAGATTCTCAAGGTATGGCCATGTAAAGGAAAGTACATGCTGCACTTACCAAATTCAGACTTTCCCAGAAGCAACTGTAATATTGTGTTTTGTTTATAAAGCTCTTGTTTGCAATCTTTGGTCACTTGAGAGTTAGAACAGACACTTGAAAAATATAATTTGTCTCAAAAACAAAATAAAAGAAAACAAAAAACCAAGGCAAATGGTCCCAAGAGATTCACCTCCTCAATAGACTCTATCCTTGGAGAGGTCAATGTTGAGGGAAAATTCAGCATCAGTCCACTCGTTGTGCAGACTGTAATGGTAGTTTCAAGGCCAATGATAGTCATTCACCTTTGCAACTGCATTTGGGTTGTGTGGTTTTGTCTGCATCAGGCATGGAGAAGCCCACTGGTTGCTGGGAGAAATGAAAAGAATACTGACAAGCACCTCTCTATGAATAAGATTTCAAGTCATTTTTGACACGGAAATAAAAGTTATATTTCTGCGTCAGAAATTTCAAGTTTTCTTTGTAAATGGTTCTTTCTAATTGAATCAGAAAACCCTTAGGGAAGAGCCTTCACCTCCTTTCTGTGGTCTGTTATGCCAAGCACACCAAGAGTGCTCAGTACATAATACTGTATGGAGTGGGCGGAACATACTTTGCTTTTGATCGTTCCTCTACAAAAAATTTAATTAAATGGCAGAGGGACAAAAGGAGTCGGCAACAAAGAAATGTAAGCGGCAACTTGAGGGTGACTATTTCACTATTGAAAGCTTTACTACAAACACAATTATGTATTAGCTTTCTGTTCTGAAGTTTAGAAACTCAGTGTTAGGTACCGCAAAGCTGATAAATAGATTTCCCAGAAAAGATATAGATCATATTTTATGTTTTCTTCCTGAGATAATGTTCCCCCAAATGAAACCCACTGCCTAATATGATTGATATTGTGCTATCCTGGCAGCAAAACTAAAGTAGAAAAATTAGGATTCAATTCATTATCTCTTACTAGTAAAGTTAATAAATCAGGAAAGTAGCTAATATAGTTGCTTTATCACTAGGGTGCTCAAAAAGTTCAACCTATCCTCTTCTTACAGGCATTTCAAAGTTTGGCGCTTATGATGTCTTGTTATTATCTGTCTGTCTCCCTCCCAGATGGTTTTCTATCTTCTGCATTTTCACATCCTCCAAGACCTAAGACAGGCCCATCCATACCCCACCAATCATTCAGCACACATGTAAGTGCCTACAGAGTGCTGGGGCATGTGCTGGCTACTGGCGATCGAGAGGGGAAGATTGTCTAGTGAAGAAGACAGAGAATTCTGGAAGGCAGAACCTACCAAGCGACAAGAGCTGAGTGAGGGGAAGTTGGGTGGGGGTGGATCTGTCTGACCGGCTTCCTAAAGGAAGTGACGTTGAAGGGGAAGCCTGACTGATGAGCGGGAGTTTCCCCAAGTTCTGTTTTTCTTCATCCTTTCAGGTTATTGGAAAAGCTGATGGGGTTTGTGGTGGGAACATACTGTTTAATGTGTCATCTGCTACCATGGTCAACACAAAACATGTTTCTACTCCTACTGACTGGTGCTCAGACAGTACCTTTCATGTTGATCAAATGCTACTGTGTTTGAGCTACTTGGCCTTGCTATGCAATATTCTCACGCTTCCTTCAACTTGAAAACTAAAGTGAACCTTGGTTGACCTTGCTTTGTGGGTCCCCTGTTGCCACTTTAAGAATCAACTTGTTAATAAATTTCTCCTCTTTCCTGCCTCAGGGCAATGAGTTGGCGGAAGAATCTTAATTTTAAAAGAATTACAACTGGAGGTTGTTGTAAGTCTATTGCTGAGAGGTGTGATCCTCACAGTCATTTGACATACCATCCGCGCTGAGGCTCAGAGCCATTCAAGAGAGAGAGACGACAGTGTAAAACCCGGTGGTGTGAACCGTGTGCACCTTGAAATGTAAGCATGAGCAGAAACCAGCCTTGTTTTGTTACCTGCTTTCTCTCTATGAAATTTTAAATTCCACGTGTACTAGAATGTAAACAAGATGGAGGGCTGCTCTCTCTTCACTAAGACACACACACACACACACACACACACACACACACACACACACACGGCCATTTAGATCTGCCTGCTTAACTTCTCACAGCAGCTTCGTCCACTTGGGACGGGCTGCGGTCCCTGAGGGAAGTCTCGGCATCTGCCTTTGGCAGGGGATCCCATTCCCAGGGAAGTCAGGGCTGCCCTCATATGCCCAAGGACTGGCCTGGCCGGATTCTCGCCCATTTGCTTCTGTCCTCTCCAGAGAGCCTGTGCACCCATGATGGACCAAGGAGGGGCCTCCAATATTCCCCACCTCGTGCAGACCCGCACGTGATTATAAACCTCTTGCCTAGGTCTGAAGTAAATGAGATCTACAGGAGTCTCCACCAGCCCACAGCTCAGCCCTCTTGCTGCTCTGCAAAAATGAATGTAGGCAGTGCTTCACATGTCAAAACTTCCATGTGGAGCTTGACTCGTGGGCCCCGGGATCCACGCCGAATTCATATTCATTTAGATTTGACCCCAATTCAAGTGATCAAGACAATGTGAAAGGATTTTATAATAGCCACCCCCACCCAAAACATTGAAAGATAGGAGGAGAAAAAACAAATGAGAAATTTGTGAGAATGGTTGTCTTTGTTTGCATTTGCAAACAGAAACGGGCAATTTGTCAGAGTTTAAACCGCCTTATAAAGTATCTTTAGACAGCGGAAGAGATGCTCAGAAATGCACTGTTTGGCCCAAATTTCCTTCCATTATCCCTTGGGATCTCTCTTTCTTACTTTTTACCCCATCTTTCCGACCCTCTGGCGTGGATATGTGAACAATTTCAATTTTATCCCACAAGTGGGTTGAAACCTTAATTTAGGAGTCACTATGCCTGTAATAGTACTGCTTTTTCAGAAGTAAACTGTTCCATGGAATGTATTCACATACATAAAACACAGCCTCATCTACTGAGCCCTCCTCCAGGGCTGGTGTGGAGTCCTTTACTGACCCGAACTATTATTTTTTTAAAGTTTTTATTGATTTCAGAGACAGGAAGCAAGAAGGAGATAGAAACATCAATAATGAGAGAGAATTATCAATCGGCTGCCTCCTCATGTCCCCTACCGGGGATTGAACTTGCAACCCAGGCTTGTGCCCTGACCAGGAATAGAACTGTGACCTCCCAGTTCATGAGTTAATGCTCAACCACTGAGTCACACCAGCTGGGCCCATGCTGTTTTTATAGATCATGTGAAGAGACCATGGTTCAAACTTGCTTTATCTTGGTAAAATAAATAAATAAAATTCAGTCCACAAAACTGGTATGAATAGGCATAGACACTGATAGGCATGCAGGTGGTACCCAAGCCACAAATGTGTTTAAATGACCAGCAGACGAGAAGAGCTCTGTGCCCCATTCAGTGGCAATGTTCCGGCTCATGTCATTCCCTCTCTTTTCTTGGCCTGAGGTCTGCCTCCCTCAGTTGCAAAAGTCCAGGTGAAAATGCTCCCAGGCCCTCACTGAGAACCTGGGGCCAGGCTGAGGCGGGAGGCCCATCTCTGGTTTCCATAGCAAAGCGCTCTGCATGCACCAGGGACTCACAGTGCTGTTCCACTGAGCAGACTGTACTCCTAATTCCACCACGACGCCTGGTTTAGTCCATGGGCAGTGAAAAAATCCTTTTTCTTTTCTTTAGGTAATGTTCGAGAAATCACCGTGAGTACTCTAATAGCTCAAAGTCAGAGAGGCCAGCCTCTGGACTTAATAAACGTTCTTTAAATTGTTCCTATAGTGGGAATGCACCAGGAGTGCCAAACAACCAAATTAAAAATGAACTCTGGAACTCAGCGCTCCAAAGTGGAGACTGTCAAGAGAACAGTTAGCTGCTTCTAGCTTCTAACCATGCGAAAGGTTCACGTGTCTGCTTCCGAGAGCCATGATGCTGGGCCCGCAAGCAGCTGCTGCTGGAGAAGGGTGCGAGGAGAGAACTGGCCCTGTGCTCCCCACCAGGTAGCTTCCACGCCGGTTGCCTGTCTCCCTCCCTTTATGATGGCTGCATCTGAAGTGGGAAGAGCTCCAGGTAAGCAAAGCTGTCAGAGGTCTTTAACTGTGCCAGCATGAATGGAATGCTTCGATGCTATTTGTTTGCTTGCACAGTAGTCAAGAAATTACCTGTAAAATAAACACTGACTCTATTTTCTTTCACTCATTTGTAAATCCTTTCTTGCGTTTCTACCCCCTTGTACGTCCTGTTCTGTTTGGTTCGTGAGAGGGCTATCCATCCAGAGTCCCAGGAAGTGAAAGTCTGCAGTAACCTGCTGGACTTTCAGAAGTATGTATCATTCCCTCTCCTCGGTTAATTCCCCTCCAATAATTCTGGATGTCTCTTTGGCAGGAGCTAAATGTGACAAATGTCAGAAAATGAACTGACTGCCATAGAAACCAAAATCCACCAGGGAGAAGGACAAAACCACTAACATATTTTCAGTTGTAACCAGATCAGACTGTAACTGCCTAATCCCTAATAAATAGAGGGGGATAAGGAATTGAGATCTCCTTTGGAAATAGCTCTGTTCCAGAATTTCACAGAAAAATATTATTTAAAAAATTTCACGTACATGAAACTATGCAAATAGCTGTTGCATTAACCAGTTTAATCACATGCATGTGCGTGCGCGTACACACACGTACAAGGGAACCATACTGGTCCAGAAACCAGCAAGTGTCTGACACTGGATTAAAGACACGATTGAATAAACTCCTCAAGGGCAAGAATCGTACTTCATGGCTTTTGGCTGAGAGATGCAGTGTGTGGAGCATACTAGAAGCAAGCAAACATGATCTCTGAGTTCCAGTGCAACCACCCGATAGCTGTGTGACTTAGGCAAATTACTACACCACTCTGTTCTCAACTTCTTCATATATAAAGAGGAAAAATTTATTTTTATTTCTAGGAATGTCATGGAGAAAGCACTCAACACATAGTTGAGGCTCAGTATATGAGGGCTCCTTTCTTACTCATTTCTGCAAACTCTGTAGCACCAGGTACCAGTATACTTATGAGGACACTAGAGACCTGGTGTGATCCGTGCACTGGTAGGGTCTCTCAGCCTGGCCTGTGCCCTCTCACAATCCGGGACCCCTGGGGGTTGTAGTACTGCGTGTAGCGGCAGACAGTGGGGGAGGAGCTCGAGCCCCACTGCTCCAGCTCATGTAGCCCCACTGCGTCTGCCTCTGCCACTGCTCGGAAGCTCTGTCTCGGAGGTGGGAGAGGCTTGCACCCTGCAGCTGCACTCGCCAGCCTGAGCCTGGCATCTGGTGCCCGTCAGTCAGCTGAGCAGCGTCCCTGCTGTGGAACCGCACTGACCACCAGGGAGCAGCTCCTGTGTTGAGCATCTGCCCCCTGGTGGTCAGTGTGCACTATAGTGACTGGTTGACTGGTTGACCAGTCGTTCAGTTGACCAGTTCACCGGTTGTTTGGTCTTTCAGTTGCTTAGGCTTTTTTATATATAGACTAGTGGCCTGGTGCATGAAATTCGTGCAGGGGGGTATCCCTCAGCCTGGTCTGTACCCTCTCTAATCTGGGACTCCTTGGGGGATGTTTGACTGCCAGTTTAAACTGGCAGTCGGACATTCCTCTCATAATCTGGGACTTCTGGCTCCTAATTGCTCGCCTGCCTACCTGATTGCCTCTAAATCAGTGGTTCTCAACCTTCTGGCCCTTTAAATACAGTTCCTTATGTTGTGACCCAACCATAAAATTATTTTCGTTGCTACTTCATAACTGTAATGTTGCTACTGTTATGAATCATAATGTAAATATCTGATATGCAGGATGGTCTTAGGTGACCCCTTTGAAAGGGTTGTTTGACTGCCAAAGGGGTCACGATCCACAGGTTGAGAACCGCTGACCTAAATGCTTCTGCCTTCCAGCCTGATCACCCCCTAACTGCTCCTCTGCTGGCCTGATTGCCCACAACTGCCCTCCCCTGTCACAACTCGCCTCCCCTGCCATGCAATGTGGTAGAGACGGGTGACTGGCCTCCTTTGCGCTGCACAGAGCCTCGGGACCCCCAGGCTTCACACATGGAGCGGCTGCTGGGCCCCACCTCCACTATGCACGTGGCCATCTTTTGGTGACCATCTTGTGGTGGATATCTTGTGATGATGTCGCACACGAGGGCCACCTAAGCTTTTATTAGTATAGATTACCTATGTTTAACATCTTTCTTTCTTGGTGTTTGCAGTTTTTTTTTCCTTATCACCTTGAATGAGTTATAATTTCTCTGAAGGTTGCAACATTTTATTTTCCATACACCCTTTGTCAGGAAGCTAACAGAAGATATAGTCCACCAAAATGAGAGATTAAATAACAAACCAACAGAACAACAGGAGGCATTCAGAAGCTGAGACTCTGATAAAGAGATGAACGGAAGGGATTCCCAGGACAGTGGCAGGAAGTCCCAGGATGACAGCTGTATACAGGCCTAGAGAACATCCCTCATTGTTGCTGGGACAGAGGGAAGATGTATCCAGGAAAGGAAATGGAGTCAACAGATGATGACAGGAATTACAGTGTGAAAACCTATACTGAGAGATGTTTCTCAGAGCTGTTGGGAGGCATGAGAAGGTTTAGCCATAGGCTCATGAAAACGTCACAAATGAAAAAACAAACAAACAATAGTTAGACACCTCCTGGAGAGGAATTACAGTGATAATATAATGCCCATCTTTCAGGATTCTGAAAACACTGATAAGGATTTAAACAAATTTAAAGGGAAAAAGTTTGGAGATAAAACTAGTCTTCCCCTATTACAATAAGAAGTAATAGATATGGCTTAAAATGAGTAAATCCAAAGGTTTCAGATATGGATGAATTTAGAAATATGGCAATAAATACCAGAAGAAGCAACTCAAAATGATCAGAGTGGTTTTCTCTAGAGACTAAGAAAGTTGAGGGAAGGGGGTGCCAATGAATAGCTTTCACATTTTAGCAGTATTTGTCTTTTTATATTATTTGCATGCATTATTTTGATAATAAAATTAAATTTAGGAAAATGAGGACAATAATTGCATTTAGAATTACAGAATAAATTCAGAATTATAGAATAAAATTATCGCAAAGGAAGTAAACAAAGTCCGATTACTAAAGATAAAATATTCAGCAAGAAGTTTGGGTTCAAAATTTATGTGTTGTATTTCTCATACACATCCATGCTGCCCCCCACCCCCCCAACCACACAGCATTACCCAACTTATTACATTTTTTTATAGCAGCAGGCATGGTTTTCTGTATTCAGGAAGTGCTTAATATTTGTTGAATGTTAATTAACTGTATTGATTGCTGATTTTTTTCATGGTGATTTTTACTGAGCTTGGAGTGGAGAGCTCAGGAGTCATATCTGAAGTTTATAGTTTTGTTCTGTATGTAGGGGTAAGATTGCAGTTAAAGGAATTTTGAAAAGCCCTTCCTGAAATCTGATTCTGAGGTGGACATTCCGCAGGTCTAATCTACTTTACACAATGCATGGGTTTGCCAGAAACTCCTTCAAGACAATTGATATTTGAGTGGGGCAGTCCATGGGAATTTTAATGATGCATTTCTATATGGTCTCTAAACTCCATTCTTCGAACAAGCCAGAACCCCAGTTTAAAAACACTCTTGAAGAAACCTACAGATCCCCAGAGGTGTCCCAGGGAAACCCTGAAAACGGGGAGGAGTGAAAAAAGCATTCTTGCTAAAACAAAGTGTGAAAACTATTGAAACAAAACTTCAAAAAACATTATATCTGTTCCCCATGATCTCCGCTTCCCAGGGAAAAATAGTCACCGATTTCCAGTCTAGTATTTTGTCCTCAGCTTTTATAATGCAGCTTAATAACAGAAACGTCAAAGTAAACACTATCATAGTTTCTTTGCATGATCTCCAGTAGAAGATGTCCATAATATCACCTAATTCTGCCAGTGATAAATGTACCATTAAATTCATTTCCAGGAAAAAAATTGTCTTCATTGATGAGCTTGCATGCTGTTTTTATATTTTAAAAAATCTCTACATCCCCACATTTCAGAGTGAAATGAGAGCTCCGTTTTGGAATTCAGCCAACGCAAGTATCTACTAACATTTAATTTGGATTCTTTCAATGGATTTAGTCCTGATGGTCCTTATTTTGCAAAGAGAAGCAAGCTAACATTTGTAGGTTACATATAAGGCGCAGGCCTTGTATTTGCTGTATATCTTACAGGTGACTGCATGGAACGTTTTCAGTAATCCTGCAAAAAATAGGTGCTATTCTCATTTTACAGATGACAGCTTAGTTCTAGGGAACTAGTTTAAATAACTTGGCTAAGGCCATCTGATTATTATGATGCTTACAACATTTTCGGAAGAAAACAATGCATAAATTCTCAGTAATGCATACTTTATATTCAAATTAATCTAAGAAATTATTCAATCTATTTCTTTTCTTTTGATTCTAAGATAAGACCATAGAGTCTATACCGCATGCATACACACACACACACACACACACACACACACCCATAACTTCTTTCTTTGCTCTTCTTCTCTGTTTCTGTGGGACTTTCTTTCACGTAATCTGTTAGCTGTTGGAGGTATAAAGATGAATTATATACAGACTCTGTTCTCAAGGAACTTAAATTTAGTGGAAGGGTTAAAGTATAGATTTAACTACAATTCAAGGTAGAAAGTAATGAATGCAATGAGAAGTACAAAATTCTTTGTGACTTCAGAATGGGAAAGAAAAATTCCATGGTCCCAACTTTCTAGAAATTCACAGTTCTTTAGACCAAATCGACCCTAAACATAATTATAAAACAACGTAAGAACTGTCCTGGAAGTGTCTGCACCATGCCGTACACACGGGAGGAGAAAGAAACAACCTTTACTTATTTCACAGCAACATGAGAAGTAAGGGCAGGGGATGGAAAGGGCCAGAGACTTGGATTCTAAGACACCTCAGAACTATCTAAGCAGGTGGGTAACAGATAAAAGGTAGCAGTTGGGGAAAAGACTGTTATAGGGAGGAGAGTTGTTCCTGTGAAGAGGAACCTCAAGGAGTGACTGGGTCTGGGATAAAGCTCAATTCCAGGGAGGAGGCCTGGGCAAACCAACAGACATACCTGGAATCCCAGCCATTGGCCTCAGCCCTAAGGGACATGGAGCAAGGCACAACCCATTAGTGAGAGGGACAAGGGAGCTGGAAAGGAGACTAAAAGGTGTATTACAGCAATGCGAGCACATAGGCAGCAGCCGTGGAGGTGGAGAAGAAGAGGAGGTGTGGATGGATAGTCAAGAGTGGAATCAGAGTAGCGCCTGGGAAGGTGGGCCTAGGGAGAGAGGGATTACCCAGACTGCAGAGGCTCTGAGCCTGGCATCTGGGAAATAGGGATTAAAGGGGCAGGAATGTTGGCAAAGTTATTTTCGAAGGTTGCTGGGGGCTTGAGCATGTTTGAAGATAGAAAGGTGAGAGGAAAGATCTGAGATAATAGCTAATGGAAGGAATCTTCTGGAGCAGGAGCTGAAGTACACGTTGGCCTTTGAGAAGCTTGATCCGAAGGCAAGGGAGAGAATGAGAGAGAGGACAGGTGAATGCCCAGGGACATTCTAAGGTGAGCACATTCAAAATCTCTAAAATGTTCTCGGCATATCGATATTGTGAAGGTCTGCTTGTCCCTCCAGTATGCTCTCCATACTGTAGCTAGAGCAACTTTTTCAAACACAAATCTAACTGACATTTAACATGTTTGAAGTAAGCAACTACCTTGTGGAAGGCACAAGTTATGTTTCTGTTTAAGAACAACCCACACAATTGTTTCCAGAACTTTCTATTATCCTCAGCATGAATATCTATACTCCTTACTACAGTTTGTAAGGCTCCTCATGATCTGGCCCCCGCTTACCCCTCTTGTAGCATCTCTCTCCTCCCCTGACCTTGCACTCTACAGTCCAGCCATACTGAACTTCTTGGACTCTTCCAAAAGAACTTAGCTGTGTCTGGAAGGCTTTCACCCTTCCACTTCACTAACTCCTGTTCTGCCTTGAGGAAGACACTTAGATGATAACTCTTCTAGTAAGCCTTTTCTGGCTGCCAAAGGTATAATAGGAACTTCATCTCTGTTCTCAGTATACCTGATAGTAACTTCTACCAGACCTTTATAATCACTACACTGTAATCACTTGCTTGTGGGAAGAGATTGTGTCTGGATCATTATTGGTGATCACTTGGAAAATTCTTGATAAACTTCTCTTAGTTCTCTTCCCCATATGATTCCCCGGCATACGTCATTCCACCTCCATCAAAAGTGCCTCTGCAGAATCCCTCTCCACAGATCTGACCTGTGCAGCAGCTGACAGTGAACTCTCTGGTTTTGAGAACTAAAACTGCTGGTGCAGGTCCATGGACCAATGGTGTTTTAAGGGCAGACTTGGTATAGAGGAAGATGGACATGCTAACTCCTATTCCTATCTTCTGAGGAGGAGAAGGTGATGTTGGTATCCTTAGAGCCTCAGAACAGAAGAAAGGCTGGTGGGTCAATGGTATAATTCATTTGTACAACAAATACATTTTGGGTGCCTTCTACATAGTAGATGTGTTAAGGGTTAGAATACAATGATGAACAAGATGGACACAGATCCTGCCTGAAAGTAGCTTGCAGTCAGTTGAGGATGACACACAAGAACAAAGATGTATGAGAAGCGATACCTGCTAAACAAGAGAAAGCACAGGGAGCTGCCAGAGAATACAGATGGGAGCTAATCCAGATTGGGAGGTCAGAGAAATCTTTTGGAGGAAATGTCTTAGCTGAGACTGAAAAAGCTTAAGGTTGGTTAGTCAGGCAGAATAGAGCAGAAGAATGTTCCAAACAGAAGGAACAGCACATCTGAGGACATGAGGGTGAGAGAAAGCTGCTACTTTTTAGGAACTGGAGGACACTTTTTATGGAGGGAGCTGGAGTGCAGTGTGTATACAAGTTTGAGGGGATGATGTGGATGAATAGGCAGGAGTCAAAGGAAGAAGAAAGCTGGGATTGAGAACCAGTTAATCTGGAGTGCTTGGCAGGAGCAGGTCGTGCAGGGATTTATGAGCCACACAAGGAGTTCGATTCCATTCTGAGAACACAAAGATCACTTTAAAGGGTTTAGGCAGGTGACAGACATGATCAAATACCTATTTTAGAATACTCACTCTGGTTGCAGGTTGGCAAGACCAGAAGGAGGCAAGCCAGTTAGCAAGCACTTGAAGTGAGAAGGGATAATGGTCAGAAACTATTCCTGATGTTTCCCCCCTGCGTATGTCCATTCAGAATTCATTCATCTGTGCCAGTCTTGTGGAACAGAGATGAGCCTGCAGCTCATTAGCCTCATGGATTTCCCTAACGTGGATCATATATATATATATAATTTATTTATTAATTTTTAAATATATATTTTATTGATTTTTTACAGAGAGTAAGGGAGAGAGATAGAGAGTTAGAAACATCGATGAGAGAGAAACATTGATCAGCTGCCTCCTGCACACTCCCCACTGGGGATGTGCCTGCAACCAAAGTACATGCCCTTGATGGGAATCGAATCCAGGACCCTTGAGTCTTGAGTCTGCAGGCCAATGCTCTATCCACTGAGTCAAACCAGTCAAGGCCTAACGTGGATCTTTTGCCAGGAAAAATCTCTTCACCCTTGTTGCTAATAACAACCCCAGTGGCTAAATGTACCCCACTTTCATGGCCTGCCATAGAACAGGTGTCAAGGAGGTCAGGGAGGAGAGGCAAGTTCAAAGTTGGTGTGTAGGGAAAGGGTAAAAGAGGAGAGGGCACAGCCACGGGCGGGAGGAGCCACGGACGGGAGGAATGGGACAAAGACCTAGAGACGGAGAGAAATGTGAGTCAAAGACCAGAATGTGAGTCTTTGAGCACCACAGCTTCAGGTGCTCACCCACACCGTCCTGTGGACGAGCAAGAAGCAGGGCCTTAAAAGGTTCCCTGTTTATGAGGTTCCTGTCTCCTGACGGTGGAGCTGAATTTCAGCTCCTATGAAAAGCAAACTGTGGCAAATGCCAGTGATGCGGGGTGGAGGGAAGGAGCAGCCCAAAGAAAGGGAAACAGGTCAGCAACCCCCATTCTTTCACCCTTGGGGACCTTGAAACTTGACTTTGCAGGATGCACAGGAAAGGAGTCATTGGCTTCCCTCTATTATGCTCTACTCAATTTATTGCTTGGAGACTAAAGTGCCACTTTATTGTTCAGATTCGATGCCTAAAATGCAAGTATTCAGCCAGAGTTCTCTAATTAGTATCCAGAGAGCTGTCTAGGCTCTCACTCTCTGTAAGGTTGGTCTTACCTGCTTAAAGCACAATGTGGAAAAATAAGATGATTCACTCGCATCACATCACTCTGATTCTAGTAGTCTAAACATTTGTGCAGTCTTTTGTTTCAAACCTAGAACTCTTTATAGTAAACACCTTCTGAATCTCAAATCTTTGTGCCTGCCTTTAATTAGCATTACTGTGAAAATTTACTGATTATAGTAGCGCACTGCCTAAATGTGTTTATGCTTCCCTTACATTTCAAAAAAGACCCCTCCCACTACCAAACTGATAAAAACTGGCATATGATTAGAAAAGGCAAAACTAATTAAAATGGGTGCAAAGGGGATTGTTTCCGTCACCTACGTTAATGCACATTACAGTTAAATATCTGTCAGATTTTCCATTAACCCTCTTGCATTTCCATCTCCAGGATCAAATCTATTTCTTAACCTCATACCCCCTTTTTCCTTTGGTTGGAAACTTGGTATTCAACAGGCTAAATTACCCACTAATGCTTTAAATGCACAGCTCTTATTGATGGATGCAACACATGGACAAAGACCTTGGAATGAGAATAGTAAAAGTCATTCTCCTAACTGTGGATTTAAACCCCAACATGTTCTCGTTATTGTGCTTATGTCTTTATTGAGGGATAAAGGAGTTAATTGTTGTTTTACACTAATTCATTCTATTGTGCTCTGAACTATTATGTACTACCATGAAATAAAAATGAAAGTGGAATATGCAGCAAATAGAGTTATATTCTGTAAAAGACTAAAACAACATGTTCCAAGTTGAACTTGTAGACTTAGGGGAGAGGCCCATGTGATTTGGGCTCAGTTACTATATAGAGTGATTGTTAAGGATAAGAACAATACAGTAGATGTACCCAATGGGAATCCAATAAATATTAGGGACAGATGTCTTCTTCAGATCAAAAGCTCATTGAAAGAAGGGACCATGCCTTCCTGATCTTTTAGAGGAGTACAAAGAGGGTTCTTCAGATCACTTAATCTTTTAATCTCCAATTTTTGGCACACTGTAGGCACTCAATAAATTTTTATCACATGAATGAATGCAAGAATTATGGTTTTTCCCTATTGTGAAACTCTTAATAGTAATCCTGAACAGGTTCTTAAATCTTGATGGATCATGTTGAAGAAAAAGAGAGGGAATAAATTTGCTTTATCATTTTAAAAAATCTAACAAAACCCTTGGATTTCTTGCTTTAAAAACTAAATCACATACCACTCCCTTGGGTTTTTCCATTTTTATCTGGGATCAGAGGTACCAAAAAGCCCAGCAGCAAATCAGCCTAGCAACAGAAGCCTGAAATAAAAACATACACACAAACCAAGGGAACATAACTGAGAGCCCAGAAGTAAACCCACATGCATATGCACAAATCAATTTTGACAAAGAAACCAAAAACATATAATGGAGAAAAGAAGGCCTCTTCAATAAATGGTGCTGGGAAAATTGGACAGCCACACACAAAAGAATGAAACCAGACTGCTACTGGTCACCATACATAAGAATAAATAAAATAAAATACATAAATTAATAATAAATAAATAAATAATAAAATAAATAAATAAAAATAAATGAAAGACAAAGGTATGACACTTGTGGACCTCAATCTAAGAGAGGATTTTTTGAGTTTGACCTCAAAGGCAATGGAAACAAAAGCAAGTTTAATTAATGAATGGGGCTATATCAAACTAAACAGCTTCTGCACAGGAAAAGAAACTATCAACAAATCTAAAAGGCAAACAACCAAATATAAGATATTTGTAAACAACACCTATGGTAGGAGTTAATATAAAAATATATAAAGAACTCATACAACTCAACAACAACAAAACAATCCAATTGAAAAATGGGAAGAGGACCTGAATAGACATTTCTCTTAAGAAGACATACAAATGGCCAACAAATCTATGAAAAGATGCTCAACTTCATTAACTATTAGGGAAATGCAAATCAAAACTACAATGAAATACCATCTACTACCTGTTAGAATGGCTATCATTAACAAGATAAGTAACAGTAAGTGTTGGAGATGTTTTGGAGAAAAAGGAACCCTCATTTGCTGCTGGGGGGAATGTAGACTGGTACAGCCACTATTAAAACAATATGGAGGTTCCTAAAAAATTAAGAATAGAGTTCCATATGACCCCCCTTTTGGGTATCTACTCCCAGAATTCAAAAACGTTTCTTCCTAAAGATACATGTACCCCTATTTTAATTGCATCATTATTCATAATGGCCATTATTCATAATGGCCATTATTCATAATGGCCAAGACATAAAAACAACTGATGTGTCCTTTGATAGATGATTGGATAAAGAAGATGTGAGATTATATATATATATATATATATATATATATATATATATATATATGAATACTACTCATCCATAAGAAAAGTGCAAGATGAAATACTTCCATTTGTGATAACACAGATGGATTTTGACACTATCATGCTAAGCAAAATAAGGCAAAGTAAAAAAAGTCAAGAATCATATGATTTCACTCATATGTGGGACATAAAACTGAAAACAACAAATGAACAAAGAAGACAAACAAACAAAAACTCATAGGCATAGACAATAATATGGTAGTTGCCAGAAAGAAAGAGGGTGGGGTAGGGAGGTAATAAAGGGTGAAAGGGGTCAAATATATGGTGACGGAAGAAGACTTGACTTTTGGTGTTGAATACAATAAAATATATAGATGATGTATTATAGATTTGTACACTCGAAACCTATATAATTTTATGAATCTATATTATCCCAATAAATTTAACAACAAATAATAAGCCTGCAAGAGCCCTGACCAGTTTGGCTCAGTGGATAGAGCGTCGGCCTGCGGACTGAAGTGTCCCAGATTCGATTCCAGTCAAGGGCATGTACCTTGGTTTCGGGCACATCCCCAGTAGGGGGTGTGCAGGAGGCAGCAGATTGATGTTTTTCTCTCATTGATGTTTCTGACTCTCTGACCCTCCCCCTTCCTCTCTGTAAAAAATCAATAAAATATATTTAAAAAAACATATTTCATTCTGCAAGAGGATGAAAATAGCTCAATTTGAAAATACTCTCTAATTATTTAAATTAAAAAATTTATTTTCTTCCTTCCTCTGTTACACCTTCATCTTTGTTCTCAGTTGTATCAGTATCCAGATCTGTGCCTGGTATATAGCAGGCACCCAATAAATACTACTGAATGAACGAACAAAATAAATTGCTAGAATTAAGAATAGAGTACTCAGTAGGACTCTGTAGTACTTAGTTTAGTCTGGAATCTAGTTTGTGGCAGACCAGGAAACATAAAGGTCTGTGGATTCAGATAGGGCAACTTAAGTAAATTGTTTGAAGATCTCCTCTGCCCCATCCCCTGCATCAGAATTGGCTTAAATTTCCCACGAGATAGAAATATAGACAACAGTTAAATTTTAAACAGATATCACAATAAAGACCCTGCTAGCACAACTCAAACCACCTCTACCTATTTCCTAATTTAGGCAGCACAGTAGTTCTTAGCATTGGACTTAAACTCAGACCAGTTATTCAGGTTAACAAGTTATTTAACCTCTCTGAGCCTCAATGCCCTCTCCCGCTAAAAAAAGGTTGGTAATATCTACCATTTGGGTTATTTGTATATGGCACGGAATTGGTATTAATGTTAAAACAAACAAACTAATTAACTAATAAAACACATGAAAAATCCCCTCTGCTAATTTTTTCAATCAAGATTCTTCAATACAAATCATCTATATCTATATATAAAGTGATAATATGCAAATTAGCCAGGCATCATGACCAGCTCAGGAGGAGGCCTCATCAAGACTGCTCAGGAGGAGCTGCAGGTGCAGAGGGGTGGGAGGGGATTGTGTGCTGCCTCCAGTCCCAGCAGACACACAGCAGGGGTGGGGGTGTGCTCTGAGTGGCCATCGGCGGCAGTGGCCAGAGCGAAGCAGCCGGGTCCCAGATGCCTGGCGAGGTTGAAGCAAAGCAGATCGGGTCCTGGTGGGCGGCAGCTGGAGAAAGCAGCCCGGGTCCCTAGGTGCCAGAGGGAAGCTGGTGCTGGAGCCAGGGGAAGGAAGGCCTATTTTTGCATGAATCTTTGTGCATCAGACCTCTAGTCTATAATAATAAAGGTGTAATATGCTAATTAGACTGTACGTCCTTCTGTACGACCTTCTAGACAAAGCTGAGGCTGCGAGGGAAGCCCAGCTCCTGGGTCCCAGGTGCTGGAGGGAAGTCGGTGCCAGCATCCAGGGAAGGAAGGCCTACTCTTGCACAAATTTCATGCATTAGGCCTCTAGTATTAATATGTGTCTGGAAAGTCACTGTGTATTCTGGCCTTAGCACTAGTTTCCTGGAATATTAAAAACAAATTTTTGTTTTCTTTGTAAACTTAAAGATGAATGATAAAATATCAAAGATAAAATATAAAAACAAATTTTTGTTTCCTTTGTAAACTTAACAGATGAATGATAAAATATCAAAGATCAAATGACTATGCAAACATAAGCTCCCAGCCTGCCATGGGCAACCGTCATTGTGCCTGTGCCAGACCCTTTCCCTTTTGCCAGCAGAACCCCACCCACCAAGGTGAGTAGTAACAGAAATCACCAAATCAAAGGTCACTTGCAACAATCACCTCACTTTTCTTGAGTCTCTATCCTAACTTCCCTCTAGATTTCATGTCATGATACTTTACCCTTGACTATAGGTTAGTTACTGTCGTTTGGCTTCCTTCTGAGTTCTAGCTATATTGATTGATTTTATTTCCCAGCATTTTTAGGACTTTAGGTTGTTTCATCTTTGGCCCTTCATGCTCCTGACTTCCTTTAACCTGGTTTTAGTCCCTAAACCCAAACCCTGGCACTAGCCCTGTCAACTGACATTTTAGCTCCCAGAAAAGGGCGGTTTGCATGATATATTGTTGTAAAACACTGATTAGTGATAATTTTCCCATTCGAGAAGGTATGTCCTGCTGATTCAAGGTTCTGTCTCTTCTCTGGCAACTCCACTGGGCAATTATAAGGACATAGAAGTACTAGTATTGTTTGTATATGAGAACTGCAGTGATTCTGCCACCCTCACCCAGGCCAGTTGGGAAACAGTTTCCTGAGTGTTAATCTTGAAGATCAGACTTAAACAAAATCACCTTTCAAAAGAGGGGAGGAGAACATTAGGAGATTTGCCTGATTTAAGTCAGGGTTGATATGTAGAGTAGTGAAGGATAAACTTGGCTAGACAGAAAGAGTGTAGTGAGGTTCTTGATGTATAATTGAAGAGCTTGGCTTTAAACTAAGGAGGAAATGTACAAATTTATGTTTCGGTCATAACAAACCATCCATTCACTGGCTGCCTGCCCTCTCAGAATTTTTAGAGATGGGAGAATTCTAAACCAAATATAGAATCCACTTGAGTTTCACGGATCTAATGTTAGAAAAAAATTCACACTTTTAAGTATCTAATTAAAAATCTCTGAAAAAGAAGATCACTTTTTGCTTCAAGAGGTTAGTGCTTTTGGACTGAACTCTTATATGAGTCTTGGTCAACCAATAACTCTTTCACACCTTAAACAAGTCATGAAGATAAATCAGACCTGCTTGCATTACATCCCTCTCTTGCCCTTTCCCACAACCTTCAAATCAGAAAGGGAAGAAAATCATAGCTGGGAGCTTTTCCAATTTGAAGAGCCCCGAACATTAGCAAGACAAAGTGGCTGAAGACATTTTGTGAAATACCAAATACCATTTGTTCTCCCGGTCTCTGGAAAAGGGGCTACTCAAAACCACCCCAGGCATGGAACCATCAGGTGTTTACAGCAATTCGATTATGCTGCATCTATCATTAGGCACTTCCATTAGGAGGACAGAGGTGGGTACTCAACAAAGGGAGAGGGGCCTAGGAATCCCCCCAATTCAGCCTCTGCTTGAGCAAGCAGATCTGTCTGGGTTCAGAGTTTTGAAAGATGAGCAGAAGGCCATCTGTGCACACTCTACTGGGTATATTACAAGCAACCAATGAACAAATTCAATGTACCATTCTGTAACAGAAAGCCACGATTTCTAGCATTTCCAAGGCTAAACGACTCCAATTAGTAAATCCCACAGTAAATCTTCCTGTGTTTGACACAAAATGAGTATGACAAGCAGAAAAAAGTCATGACTATTGTTTTCATTTAGGATGCTTTAGTTGATAAACTTAAGAGTTGCTTAATTATCAATCACCCCTCCCATGTCTTTGATCATGAGTAACAGAGATTTAGCGAATCTGAAATGAGAATACACATATATACTGTTTACTGAGGATGGGAGAGTTAAAACTATTCTCTTTGAGTTGAGAATACTTGGCAATATACTGGGTGAGACAATAAAAATTAGAAAAACTTGACCTGTCCAGTGTTGCTCAGTGGTTAGAGGGTCGGCCTGTGGATTGAAGGGTCACAGGTTTAATGATTCCTGGTCAAGGACACGTACCTGGGCTACAGGCTTGATCCCCTACCCTGGTTAGGGTGCATGCAGAAGGCAATCAATCAATGTGTCTCTCTCAGATGAATTTTTTTCTCTCTCTCCCACCACCCTTTCACTCTCTCTAGAAATTAATGGAAAAAATATCTTTGGGTGAGGATTAACAACAACAACAAAAATTAGAAAAAAAACTTTTGAAATATTTACATCCAAATGAAAGTTGCTCCTCAAAATTATCATCTTGGGAAGGAACTTGTTTATTTTTTTATTGCCTTCGGAGAAAGTTCACAAACCAAGCTTGAAATGCGGCCCTATAAGATCAGTTATTCCTTGTTTTTGACCCAAAGCAGCCTTACCCACCAGCTTGACCATTTTCAAAAACCTCTCTGGCAGGATGAATATTGTTGCATAGGTAATAATCCACTCAATGTACTAAAAGCTCTGAAGAAAATCCCCAGAGAAAAACTTCATAACTATATCGAACAATAGCACCATTATTAGAATGGGCCCAACTCCACAAAGGTGAATGCTTTCAAGAGGGCAACACTTATTTGACTCTAGAGTTCTGCTACATTCGCTTACAACTCAGACTCAAGACTTCATTCAGCATCATAGCTCATAGAATCACTAAGCTGGAAGGGACATTGTGGTTCACTCTACAAAACTGAAATAAAGCTTTAAATGGTAGCCACTTGCCTGTCTATTTAGAAGAGGCCTTTAGCTTAGAATGCCACCACCATCTCTAACACTTTCTGAAAACTTTCTCAAAAAGGTGAAAATTATCTTGGCATTATATGTATCATAGACATTGGGAAACGTAAAAAAATCCTCTAAGACATTGAAAGGTGTTTGTTGAGTTTGCCATTAATACCCATTAATGTGCTTGGATTCTAGAAGCTCAGGTGGGGACTAAGGGGCCAGAAGTATGGTGTACAGTTGTTGATATGAGCAATAGAGCTGGAAACAGGACAGATGTTGGAGGTGGCAGGAAGGTTCTCAAAGAAGACTGATGAGGCAGCTGCTGCAAATTATTTATTTTGAATAGCTTCATAATGTTCATCCTTAGGAAGGTCTACAACTAGGAAGCTACACAGATTTGTTTTTTATTCTTTTAACAACTCCAAAGATTAGAAATTTAAGACTTTCTCTATCCCAAAAGGACTTAACCAACTATGTGTATTGTGTAAATATGGTCCAATATGAGAAGACACATTCCTTTTGAGAATCCCACAAATGATCTCTAGGTGGTCATTCATTTCCCAACAAATCCTACCTGTGAGCTGTACAGCTAGTGGTTGAATGCACAACCCTTCAAAGTAGACCATCGGAAACCTGGATTAGCTACTTATTATCTGTGTGGCTTTGGGAAAGTTATTTAACCTCTCTGTGCCTCACCTGTAAGATGAGAATAATGGTATTTCCCTCATATGGGTAAAATGAGATAACACAAGTAAGGGAGACAGAAGTTATGCCAGTTATAGAGTACACACTCAAGAAATGCTAACTCTCATTAATATGTCGTTACTTATTATTTCCACTTTTATGGTCTGAAGTCTGGGCTCAGGGAGGGTAAATCACTCCCTACTCACTATATTGCTAGAGAAAAAAAATAGTGATAGTTCTCTTATATTCCTCCAATATTATTTTGTTAGAATTTGAGACTTACTCAGTGCCTTTCCTACATAATATTAATACTTGTTAAAAATATTTTGATATCATATATGGTTCTTTCCATGATAACCACAATAATAGCCAACTTTATTCTAGACTCTAAACTAAGAATTATATCATTTCATTATCAAAAAATCCTAGTATATATTATTATCAGTTTTCTTTTTCAAATATATTTCTTTATTGATTTCAGAGAGGAAGAGAGAGAGAGAGAAAGAGAGAGAAAAACATCAATGACGAGAGAGAATCATTGATCAGCTGCTTCCTGCATGCCCCCTACTGGGGATCGAGCCTGCAACCCAAGTATGTGCCCTTGTCTGGAATCGAACCTGGGACCCTTCAGTCCGTAGGCTGATGCTCTATCCACTGAGCCAAATAGGCTAGGGCTTATTATCAGTTTTAAAGGTTAGGAAACTGAGGTTTAGACGACTTGCTTAAGGTCATGTACCTAGTGAGTGTTGGTAAGAATTTGAACCTAAATTCATCCAAATCAATATGGCTACATGTAACTGAGAAAGTAGTTCCACAGTACCACTTGTTTTTAAATGATCCCCAAACTAGCCATGTTAAAACTGGAACCTTCTAAAATATACACATGACTCTTAATAAGTCCATTCTTCATAATCTACGATAAAATATAAAATACTTTTTACATAAATAAGAACTGAAAGCTTTACTTGATACACAGCTCTTGAATCCTAGTTGAGTCTACTTTTCTTACATCTAGGGCAAAGGTTAGCTTGGCCACAGTCTGTGGTCCTTGTGGCATTCTTTTCTGGGCTGTGACCATGAAAACTACTCTAGGAATGGGACTGAAATTAGGCTCTGTGCCATTGCGCTGTCCCAACATACTGTTTTGACATGTAATGTGCTGTCTTTGTGCTTGGACACTAATGTAGATCTGTCAAATTACATGCACAAAGCAACATTCAAGTTCCCTTCATCATCCCTTCCTTCCCTTCATCCTTCCTTCCTGCCTTCCTTGCCTTCCTTCTTGCCTTGCTGCTTTCCTTCCTTTTTTCCAGGAAGAGTTTCCTCTTTCAAGTTCCCTAAGAACTAGAGCTTCCTCACCAGTATGTGCTCTGGAAACACACAGCTATTTCTTCATACTATTCAAACATACATGTTTGGGGCAGAATAAAATCCCTGTTTTATGTTAACCACAGGATATAAGGTAACCACAGATTTTTGTTGTTGTTCATAGTCATGATGACTTCATCCTTTAACACTTAACTTTAACTCCAACATTACTTTCTCCAGAAGCCTTCCCTGGTTTCTCTTTGCTGGGTAAGATACCCAATCTCTGTGCTCCCACATCATTCCCCTTGACACTCATAAAATGATAGTCTTCAAAGCCTGTCTCCTTCTCAAGGGCGCACTTGCAGACAAGGATGGTGTCTAATTTAAGGTTGATACTCAGCACCAACATGGAGTGACAGCAGGATCTATTATGATGGGTGGGGCATTTAGACATTTTACTTGGTTGGTATGGATGTAAACTAGTTGTTAAATACTTTCAATATCACATGTGGCCTTATGTGGCCTCAACATAATCACAACATCTTGCACATGGTAGGTGCTCAGATCATACCTGTTGACTTAATGACCAATTTATGAACTGGATGAATAAATATTGTGCATATCAGAATCTGATTGACAATTGGACCTGTCACCAAAGGCATGGATTATACTGAAACATTCTTAACATGCAAGAACCTTTGATCCCTACAGAACCCTATGACATTATCACCCTACAAAGAAATACTAGCTCATGCTTCCATGAGATCTTCATATGGATCCATCAGAACCACTACTCTCTCTGTGGTCTTGATCCTGTCCCAACACAAACATAATGGTAATCAAAGCACAATGACCAAGACTGGTGGTCTCTGGGTACTCGGTGTTTGGAGTAGTAGAGCCCTTACCTGTCTGTGCTGTTGGGAAACTTGGTATCCCAGTCCTGCAACAGGTGGATTCTGCATTTTCTGGAGCAGGATCTTTTGCTGAAGTGGCAAGGGTGACCTTAGCAAGGGCTGGTTTGACAGAGGTTGGGTGGGCTGAGAGGGTGGCTGCTGTGCCTGTTGTTGCTGCTGCTGCTGCTGCTGCTGTTGCTGTTGCTGCTGTTGTTGCTGCTGTTGCTGTTGTCGCTGCTGCTGCTGCTGAGCTGACATCGAGCTCTGCTGTTGCTGCTGCTGCTGCTGTTGGGTGTAGTGTAGGAGAGTAGGTTTGCTCTGAGAAGGCAAAACAGAAGGCATCTGTTGGTTTGCTTGATCTGAGTTAAAATGGAACAAAGGCTTGGTGTTGCCAAGACGGGGCTCCATGGCTGTGTGTGAGCTGTTCATAAAACTTCGACTGAGATCCTGAGGCTTTTGCTGCATAAGCACATCCAGGTGCCCTCCCTGGGCCGAGGGGCTGGCCTTGTACATGTAGTTAGCCATGACTTTTGACTGGCTGCTGCTGCCGGCTACCCCAGGCATGGGGGAGCTCTGTGGGCTGAATGGCTGCTGACCAAAAGAAGGGCTAGGGATTTTCTCCTGCCCAAATGGACCTGGAGATGGCCCAGCGGAAGAGGGCAAGGCTGACCAGTTGGTAGGCTGGTGCTGCTGCTGCTGGTGCTGCTGCATCCGGGCATGCTGCTGACGGTTGGCAGCTATCTGTTTGAGCTGTTGGGCATGGGACACTTCCTGCCAGCTTGGCAAGGCCCGGCTTGCTCCTGAGGCTGTTGGAGGCTGAGCCTGGTTCTGAGGGGCCGAAGGGATTGGGGAGGAAGT
The DNA here is from genome assembly GCA_004026665.1 of Murina feae. Classification (NCBI taxonomy): domain Eukaryota; kingdom Metazoa; phylum Chordata; class Mammalia; order Chiroptera; family Vespertilionidae; genus Murina; species Murina feae. The sequence continues at coordinate 7,033 of PVJC01001096.1, read as the reverse complement.
GGAAAGGGCAGTGTTGGCCATGGAGAAAGCAGGGCCGGCTGATGGGGGCCTCAACTGAGGAGATCCCGATGGCCCCTGGGTCAGGCCAGGTGAGTATTCACTTTTGATCACTGTCTTCTCCATAGGGATGGAGGGCCTGGGCGTGCTCCTCTGGCTTTGCTGACCCAAGTCAATGTTAAATGGATCATCCTGCTTTATGGTGGCATTGATCATGTTCTCCAGCTCAAGGTCACTCATAGGAGGAACAGATATGTTGGTCAGTTCATTGAATAGTTCCTGCAGTTCAGGATCCATCAATTGCTCTCCGGAGTCATCTCCGTACCTATTAGAAAAAATATTCTCCTGGGTCATCTGGCCATCCATGTGCTTACTGCAAGACAGAGTCTCTCCTGGCTCCTTCTTCACTTCTTTCAAGCCCATGTTAAACATGCCATTGCCAGGAGAATGTGCGTGGGGAGGCAGATTGTTAGTCTTCCTCAGGGGTGCTTGGCTCATGGGCAAGGTCCCTGACATAATCTGACTTTGTCCATTGTTTACTTGGAGGCCCCCTTGTCCTGCAGAGAGATTCTCCCCGACACGGATTCTTTTGATATCAATGAACGAGTTGTCGACAAAGCCATTGGGCCTCTTGCTGTTGGCAGGAGACAGGTTGACTATATGTTTTCTTTTCAAGGAACCCTGGAGCTGAAAGACAAGAGGGGAAGTAAAATAAAATGAGATATGAATCCAGACATGCTTATCAAAAGCAACGTGATATTTAAATGCTTCTTCTATTTACACACAGGATGAATGAAAAAAGAAGCACCAGTGAAGCAGAGTCTGGAATATGATGAAACTCACAGTAGCACAAACAGAACAACAAAAAAATGAATGTTCTGGAGGAGCAGGTCAATTAGTGGTCAGAGATCACTGTGGTTCCATGATAGCAACATAGGCCAATGGAGGAAGAATCCTGCACAGATCATCAGGAGTTATTGATAATATCTACAGTTCATCGCCAAAGTGTCGTTGCTTTTTGTTGTAGGTCGAAATATTCCACATGCATGTACACATAACCCCACACACCTGCAGGCGACTGGCGTGAACACAACTTTGACCAAGATGGGAAACACTGAAAAGTATAAAGCTGAGATACAATTTCTAGTTGTGTTCCCCCTCCCCCCCCCCGCCCACCACAGATTCAACCCTTTCATTGCTATTATCCTCTAAGTAAGTATTCAAATTATTGTTGTGCCCAAGGAGATATGCTATCTGGAGTTCATCTACTCTTCCTCCTATAATTCTGTGGCTTTGCAGTTGTGCCATAACGCAACATTGTGTGGGTGCACAGAAACCATGATTTTATCATTTATCAAATGAGACACGCTCAGCACAGATTTCCTCGGGGATTTGTTTCCTTAGTGTTTGTAACAACTGATTAGATGTGTATTACTTTATGGATAAGTAAACCAAGGCTCAGAGAGGCTAAGTAACTTGTCCAGTGTCACACAGCTAGGAAGTGTTCGACCTGGGCTTTAACTTAAGGTCTGTATAGTTCTAAAGCCTGTGTCATTGCCACTATATTATAATGCTGGAATTGGCATGTTAAGGAGTTAGGGTTTGCCCAGGAGAGCGGGCAGGGGGAGGTGAGCAGAGGCATCCTAGATCTCTGCTAAGATGAGGAATCTGTGAATGGCCAGGATGCAGCACAGAGCCAAAGGTAAGCATGATGCTTCTTGTCGTCAGTCCCTGTTCCAATAACTCTGTATCTGTGGTTTTGCCCATTCACGGGTGGTATACAGTGATGGAAGATGCGCCATGATTTGCCTTTTACCATTGCTAACGGGTAATCTGAGAAAGGAACCCGACCCCCGCGGAGCCAATCAGCTCCTTCCTTGGTAATCCCATGGTTCTCTTCGGGTGACCGCACAGTGATTTAAAAAATGGAGCTGCTGTTCCATTAAGTCCACCTGGGCCATAGAGAAATAAGTCCATGGAAAGAGAGAACAATGAAGCATAGCGGAGAGACATAAGACTTGATAGCATTTGAGGGCCTGATTCAATCCCAGGTCAGCTCTGCAACTCTCCCTGTCGTCCTTGATATACTTTGTAATCTTTATAATAAACTCCCCTTTTTGCTTAAGCTTTTTATGAGTTGGGCTTCTGTTATTTTCAAGGAAGACCCTCAATGAAGTCCCATGTGACTTCACAGTCAGTGATGAGCAATGTGCAGCGAGAGGTAGGGTATAATTTGTACTGGGTGTGAAGCTCCGCCTCCCTTCTCTGCTGTCTCTGAGCGTTTCTGGACTCCTAATCTTGTCTACTCACGGATGTAGGCAATGTCATCACAGAACACTGTCAGCCATCCCCGATGTAGGCAATGTCATCACAGAACACTGTCACATTTTGCAGAAACTCCAAGTTGCCACTGTCTGCCCTCATGAGGTCAGAAAGAGCACAGACCAAAGAGGTTCAGCTGTGCTTCCTCAAGAGTGGCCACACTGACTTATTTCAGTATTAGTTACATTTTGAAGGTTCTTTCACAACTAATAAAGGGATACATTCTTTTCCCCAGGTTTGGGTTATCACCTTTGATTTATTTTCCACTGCTTTGAAAAACCGGTTCTGCCAGATTCTCCCATGGCTGTGGCCACTCCCTGGGCAGTGCAGTGCATACTCTAGGAAGCAGTGCTAGCACTTTCTCCAAGTCACCAGGAACGACTGGAAATGACTGGTCACTATGACACACACTGACCACCAGGGGGCAGATGCTCAATGCAGGAGCTGCCCCCTGGTGGTCAGTGCACTCCCACAGGGGGAGCTCTGCTCAGCCACAAGCCAGGATGATGGCTGCCAGTACAGCGGTGGTGGTGGGAGCCTCTCCTGCCTCCTCAGCAGTGCTAAGGTTGTCCGACTGCAGCTTAGGCCTGCTCCCTGCTGGCAAGTGGACATCCCCTGAGGGCTCCTGGGCTGCCAGAGGGACGTCTGACTGCCAACTTAGGCCTGATCACCCGGGGAGCGGGCCTAAGCCAGCAGGTTGGATATCTCCTGAGGGGTCCCAGACAAATTTTTGTGTACCAGGCCTCTAGTAATAATAATAATAGTAGTCATTTATTAAGTGCTGTGTACTAGGCATTGTGCAAAGGTCTCTGTAGGAGTAATCTCACTGGATTCTTACAACTCTAAGAATCCTCACAACAACTCTATGAGATTGATACTACAGTGATTTGTTGCTTAGCAACAGGGACACATTCTAAGAAATGTGTTGTTCAATGATGTCATCATTGTGCAAACTTCATAGAGTATACTGACACAAACCTAGATGGCATAGTCTACTACACATGTAGACTACATGGTTTAGCTTATTGCATTCCTTTATAGCATCGTAGTGCACTGAATACTGTATGAGATTGTAACACAAGTATACATTTTTGTGTATCTAAACATAGAAAAGTTACAATTAAAAAATACATTATAAAAGATAAAGTGTGTAAAGGAGGAGAATAACAGGGTAGGCCACCATTGGAGGGAGGGAGAATATATCTTAGCAGGAGGGAGGAAGGGAAAGAGGGAAGGAAGGGAAAAGGAGAGAAAGGGAGAACAGAGATCAAAAGAGACCCAGAGAGAGAAAGCTTGAGATGAGAGATAATAAAGGGGAGAAGGGGAGGAGAGAGATTCAGAGATGGAGGTAGGAGAGAGGAAGAGGGAGGGAGAGAGAGAGAGAAAGGAACTGGACTGGAAGGAAAGAGAGCACGCTCCTCTTGCTCCCTCACCAGGTCCAGCCCGGGCAGTGGGCAGGTGCACGGCGGGTGGACAGTATGCTGAGCCTCCTTGTCTATTTAAACCACCCAGAGCTGGCACAATTGTAGCTGAGTTCAGTCTTTACTTTCCACATTGCAAATTTTTTGTTTATAATTTATTATAATCATACTAGGGGCCTGGTGCACAAAAATTTGTGCACTCGGGGGGGGGGGGGCGCGGCTCTCAGCCCGGCCTGTGCCCTCTCACAGTCTGGAACCGCTAGGGGGATATCCACCTGCTGGCGTGCCTGGCCAGCCTAGGTGAGGGGCTGATGGCTGTTTGCAGTCTGGCCAAACCCCCCAGTGGGGACCCTCACCCCATGGAGGTGTGGCCAGCCTGGGTGAGGGGCTGAGGTCTGTTTTCAGGCTGCCCACAGCCCCTTCAGGGTTTGGGTCCCTACTGGGGTGCCTGGCTAGCCTGGGTGAGGGGCTGAGGGCCATTTTCAGGCTGCTCACAGCTCCCATTGACCCAAGGTCCCAGCAAGGCTGGCTGGAATCAGGTTTCTGGGGTTTATTTATCTTCTATAATTGAAACATTGTTGCCTTGAGCGGAGGCTACAGGTGGCCTAGGCAGGCAGTTTCCTCCATCGCTGGTGCAATGGAAGCCTCCTGTTTGCTCTAGCTCCATGGCTGCTGGCCACCATCTTGGCTGGGTTAATTTGCATACTCTGGCTGGTGGGCGTGGCCTGGCTGGTGGGCGTGGCTTAGGTGTAATGGAGTGAGGGCTAATTTGCATATTACCCTTTTATTAGATTAGATGAGACCACCAGCCCATGTGTGATCTGTTGTTTACCAAAATATTGCTCTGTAGCACATGAATGTATTTCTTTTTTTAAATATATTTTATTGATTTTTTACAGAGAGGAAAGAAGAGAGATAGAGAGTTAGAAACATTGATGAGAGAGAAACATTCATCAGCTGCCTCCTGCACACCCCCTACTGGGGTTGTGCCTACAACCAAGGTACATGCCCTTGAATGGAATCGAACCTGGGGCCCTTCAGTCCACAGGCTGATGCTCTATCCACTGAGCCAAACCAGTCAGGGTCATGCTTGTATTTCTTACCTACCCCTCATTTTTATAGATGAGAAAACTGAGGTCTGGAGATTGAGTAACATTTCAAGGTCACACAAATAGTAAGCAATAAAGTCATGAATCAAACCAAGCACTCCCAAGGCAGACCCTGTGCTGTGCAGTAAATGGTACCATAGGCCCTAACAGAGGTAACTGGTACCCACACCCATGTATTGAGGAGGACTGGGAGTCAGTTCTGACATGGCATTAAGTTGCTTTGCTGTTCCAGGCAAGTTATTTTACTTCTGTGGGTCGTAATTCCCTTCTTCATAAACAGGGTTACCTCTGAGAACACTTTTCCGTTTGAACCCAGAAAGTAATAGGCACTGAGGGGGTGCCACCGGGTACAGCTGGATGAATGACGAAGATGGGGAACAGAAGTCCTCCTTAGTGATGCTGCAGAAGACAAATCATGAATAAAAGGGATTCTATTAGGACTCCCTTGAGTATGATGCTTTATCAAGAGAATTGTGGAGATAGTCTGTGTCCCGTTTTGTAGAAGCTTCTAATCAAAGTTGTGTCACCAACTTTGCTGATTAGGCAAATGCTGATTAGGCACCAGCTACCGGAACAATACAATGTAAATGATTCCCAAAGTTCAACCTTCCCTTTGAAGTATTTCTTTGCTGAACTAAATATTCATCATCAAATACATGGCTTTATTTTTTGAACTCCCATTCTAGGTTTTAATCGAAGTTCACATTTCTTTTCTTTTTTTTTTTTAAATATATTTTTATTGATTTCAGAAATGAAGGGAAAGAGAAAGATAGAAACATCAATGATGAGAGAGTTATTGATCGGCTGCCTCCTGTACACCCCACACTGGGATTGAGTCCACAACCCAGGCATGTGCCCTGACCAGGAATCGAACTGTGACCACCTGGTTCATAGGTTGGTGCTTAACCATTGAGCAATGCCAGCTGGGCCACATTTGTTTTTTTATTGTTGACACTATTACATATGTTCCCATTCTTCCCTCAACTTTGTCTGCATCCACCCAGTGCCTGCCTCCCCCCTTCCCTCTGGCCATCACCATACTATGTCTATGGGTTCAGATACATGACTTTGAATTGTATTGAGTCATATAGAGTTCTCCACTTAGAGTTCTGTGATAAAAAGCTACTATTCTAACAGGGGTAGAGGATGAACATGGTTAGTCATTAATACCTTAGTGAGAAATAGTATATGAGAAAATTTAATGCCGCCTTACCAGGCCAAGAGTGGTCCTAAGGGAATAAGACCATCAGGGAATGGTGGGGAATGAAGACATGGGTTTGAATTGAGAAGGATGAGACCCAATGCAGACCTTATGGGTGGCCTGGATAGAATGGAGGGAGGGGGAAGTATAAGGACAGTGTATATCCTGAAGGTCAGAGGAGTCAGCAACCAAGAATGCACTTAATAGCTTTGAAAGGACAGAGGGAGAACCGGGGCTGACCTCTCTCACCCAGGGCTTATCCATCAGGTATGGACAACACAGTGCCAAGGGCGCACAGTAGTCTCAGGGGCCCACAAGAACATTTTATTTTAAAACAGAAGAAAAAAGCTTTCAGGCTGAAGAAATGTTTTAATATATAATAGTAATATACTTATCTTTTTGCCAACACAGTCAGAAAACATAAGTTTAAATTTGGTAAGGAAGAAGGGGCTCTTGAAAGCAAAATTGCCTAATGCTCACAAAAGGCTCCCATTTAATAACTACTGTGTACTGAGTGCTTATTTTAAGACAGGTACTCTGAAAATAAAGACTTGTGTAGAGTCTCATTTAATCTTTTCACAGCTCTCTGAACATCATTTGGATCCTCATTTTATAAGTGAAAAAATTGCAGCTCCTGACATTCCGATTACACGGCGCATGGAGGCAGGATGCCAACCCAGGTCTGTCTGGTTCCAGAGTCCTTGTTCTTAATCACTAACCACATGGCTCACTTTCCTTTGTGCCTTCAACTTGCCCGCATGTTGACACTATTCTGGACGCAGTGGACGCAGCCGAGACAAAGGGTAATAGAATGAAGATGTATCACATGTGCAGGGCAAAGGGGAGGGCATTTGGGACTCATAGGGATGGATAGTGGGGCGAGAACAGTGACATCATCGGCTGGAGGTTGATGGTGAAAGCCCAGGACATGGCCCTCGAGGCTCCAATATAAGGAAGGGAAGAAACAAAGGATCATGTGGCCT